>JAAAKD020000088.1:4706988-4717404 GCA_010014825.2 Danaus melanippus
TACGTCTTCAGGGATCAGAAGACACACTTCACAGACACTTTAGATTTTTGTTTGACCGTGAAGTTAAATGGATAGAACAGAAGAGAAAGGAAGAAGAAGCGGCAGCCTTGGCTTTAGAGGAAGAGGAAGGAGGTTTAACTGTTATTTTAGACGAAGAAACTGAACCAAAGCATGAAATTAAAATGTTCAAATGCTTAAAACTATTGATAGTTTACAATTCATTGGAAATTGTAAGAATTACGTAAATATATTTCTCGTTATCTATTTATAACATAAAGATATATAAGTTATTGAATTATTATTTTCCGTAAATTTTTACAGCTTACATTCGATGACTGGCGAGCTCTTACAGCACGGCCGCCAGCTCTTATCAGTAAATTGGATGTCAACGGACCCATGTCAGAACACATGGAACAGTTGCGTATCTGCCTTGACAAGATTCGAAGAATAATAGCACTTGCAAAGGCAGACTATAATGTACCTTACGCATTTTGAAATAGTTACAGTGTTGCCATAAAAATGTAAGAGATATTCTAAATAAAATGGCTATGTAATGTTTGATTACAGCTACGCTTCGAAGGTTTGAAGGCCGTTGATCCCAGGATGGAGGCGCTTCCAGAGGTCGCTTTGCTCGA
Organism: Danaus melanippus; assembly: GCA_010014825.2. NCBI lineage: Eukaryota > Metazoa > Arthropoda > Insecta > Lepidoptera > Nymphalidae > Danaus > Danaus melanippus. The sequence continues at coordinate 4,707,624 of JAAAKD020000088.1, forward strand.
TTATCTTTTGCATTCGCAATACATTTTGGACTTGCGGCAAGTTGTTCATTTACATCGTCGTGTTGATGATTACGTCTTCTATTTTGGTGAGATTCAATAAGTTATATTAATCTAAGAGTGTTATCGATCTTCGTTATATTATATTTTATTTACTATTTACCTAAATAAATGTAAAGTGCTTGGACAATTACTTCATTGAAATAATATTATCCTAGAAAACGTGTGGCCTCTACCAAATCATTTCACACCGAGATTGCTTTACAAGTTGAAAGTCGACGACTCGTTCGTTGAGCCCTTGCCCGTGATGCCTTGGGAGCTTGTCAAAAAGGAGGTCGTTGAAGATGAGGAAAGGGAAGAACGTGAAAGTAGTTCATCGAGTGATTAGATACAGACATTAATTGTTACAGAAATATTGTAACAAGTGATTAATATTGTACATAGGCTTACCTTATATTAGAATTAAATTACATAATAAAACATACGTCCAGTTCAGCTTATAGTTTATTTTCGTTGTACCTGTACCATATAAATTAGGTCATTATAATCACGACGTTGTTCGATATCGCTATGGAAACCAGAGTGATATTGAATAAATGTATCAGTACAATATTAGCTCGCAGTACAGTTAACAGCCATGGAAAATAAGTTATTAAAAAGTTGTTCCAAGAAAAGTTCACCTAAGTTGAAGCTGCCGCCAATAGAAAAGAGTGATGTGAAAACTACTTTAGATATAGACCCTCATTTTTATTCCTTGGTAGAAAACAGACCGATACGACCTAATAAATCTCTCCATAAATACAAACACAATATTAGAAATATAGCATTAAAAAGGACTCTCCATGGTTTTGTAACGGATGAGATATTGAGGATCAATAGGGAGATTGAAACGGAGAGAAAGATTTACAATGCAACAACAGAAAGATTCGATGAGCACAAGCATAGTTTTGATAAATTTCTTGACGATGATAATAATAAAACGATTGTTATCATGACAAAGTCTGATAACTTAGCAAAAGAGTTAACAAATCAAACCGACGAGCACAAACAAGTTAGTTTCGAATTGGCTACTTTGAAGTCAAAGTTACAGTACATTACTGAGTCGCTTCAAATACTACTGTCATTTCAAGGCTTTCTTTTTAATGCCGCACCGATACTCTGGCAAGAGAAGGAAAATAAATATTTTAATATGGAGAATTTTGAGATTATTTCAATGGATTCTGATATTTTCTGTGAAATTGACAAAAATGTAACAAGCGACCGGTTAAGCAAACTGCCACCTCCTAGTCTGTACTTTAAAACACCTGATCAATTACTTAATGTATTTAATTTATTGGAGAAACAAAATTTGAATTATCTTCTAGTCACCGAAGAATTGAATATGGAAAAAAATAAATTTATAAAATCTCTTGGGAATTTAAAGAAACTGCTGTGGGTGGAACTTGACTATATTAGGGAGAAGGTAAAAGTAGACATTACAATATTTACGCATATTATATATTCACTATTTAAATGTAATTGTACGTCGCCTTCGATATATTTTGAAATTATTTTTTTTATTTATGCAGATGAGGGAAATTGAAGAGACAATTGCTTGGAATGAAATGCGCGAGATAGAATTACAAAGGCTATTTTATAAAATATTGGATGACAAATTAAGTTATTTAGTATCATCACAGACTGTTTTACAAATATTTAATTACGTCACATTTGCTTACGAACAAGTGATAGCTCCAAACGATGCAAACCTGAGTTCTTTAGATATGATGATGGCTCTTGAAAGGGAGTACAATGATCTCATGTTGGATCTGTCAGCATTTGATCTTCAAGTAATAAAGTCAATTGAAAAGGAGACTTATGAAAATGAAGCTATGGAAACAAAACGAGCTAAAGAGGCAAATAAACTGTTGAAAGATGTCGATAAATTAAGTAAGCGACTGCAGTCTTCATATGAACCGTCACGACGAGTTCACCATAATTAATTAATCATATTTATTGACTTTACGTATAAATATAAAATAAATCATGGTGTACGTAAATCTTTTTGGTATAAAATTGTGTTCTTTTTACTTTCAGTCTTGAAACAAAAAACCTTATAGCCCTTTACTTTTTCTGTCTTGTTGTATTTGACAAGTACTTCAATAAACAATTTTAGAATACATACAAGCAATTAGGATATTCTTTTTATTTTCTTTTTAGATATAATATTATTAATATGTCGTGCCTTAAAGAAAAACCCAAACCAATGGTGCCATTAAAAACTTTAGACATTATTTTTCGAAGAAGATACGTGCCAAATACTCAACATTATTTTGCCAATAGAAAGCATGCCGTGACTGCTCAGGGAGAGACCAGTAAGGTGTCAAGACCGTTTCGTGTACCGAGGTCAGAAAAACTTCTATCTTACATAAAATATAGCGACCGCCGAGAAAAGCTTATCGGTAGAAACAGATTGTCTCAACCTTTACACCTAAAAGATAACCTGAGAATGGCTGCAACTCGAGATATTTCTGAAAGGCTTTATTTAAAAGAACCACCGGATGACGTACGAGCCGTTGTCGAGATTCACCCAGAGTTTTATACAGTTATTGAAGGAAGACCTTTACGTTGTTTTGATGATATAAAGGTATACATTAATAATATACGAAGCTATGCTATGTATCGACAACAAATTGGTTATAGGCGAGATCTTATTATGAAAATTGACCGGAATTTATCTGAAGAGACAAGAGAACATGATGAAATAGTTCTTAATCTTAAACAACATATAAAGAATTTTCAACGTTTTTTAACTGAAGACTACAAAAGATCTTGTATGAAAGTATCAAACATGGAAAGAGTGAATGCAGAACTAGTAGCGAAAAATTCAGAATTTCTGGGTTATGTTTCAAAGCTAACGATACTCAATAATATTTTGTTTAAGCTTGACGCTATTCGAAGTATATTAAAAATATACAGGAGCTACTTGATATTTGTTGCACCTCTATCGTGGCGACAGTTATACGATGAGAAGTTAAAACATAAAGTACAATCCATACAGTTTGATACGGGAGAATTTGTTACAGACAACGATCTGGTTGAAACATTGGACATTGATAGAATGGTGGAATTAGCAAAACAAGAATTAAAAAATCCGTATCCTCCGCATATATATTTTAGGAAACCACGACAAATGATGTATTTGTTTCGTACAATGGAATTACAAAGCAGGGAATATTTGATACAACTCTCAAAAACAGACGGCCCATATAGACTCTTACAAGATCGTATCAAGGAATTAGTAAAAACAACTAAGCAAGAACTAGATTATTTTCAATATTACATCGATAGCATTAATAATGAAATTGCAAGAGAAACGTATAATGAGAACCATTTGCAAAAAAAGTTTTTTAGAATATTAAACACAACTTTCTATGATAGTGTAGCTAGTCCTAATACCTTGAAACTAAAAATATGTATCGAATATGTTTACGAACAAATTTTTGGCAAATGTGAAGAAGGTCATCAGAATTTACAAGATCCAATGAAAATTTTGGAAGTAATGTATGAGGATTACAATTTGCGTTTAGATTCATTAGATTTTAAAATAGTTAATCAAGCACGAAATGATTTCTTTGCACAAGATCTTAAAACAATGACAAATGCTTACAAAGCTCAAAGGGAATTAAGAGCTTTCCGTGAAATGACTAATGCAATGAATAAAGCATTCCTGCCCCCAGCTATTTACAGAAGACCGGTTCTCCCAAAGTTTTTGGACAAAAAGAGCAAAATAGCTTTAGTCATAGCCGAAAGACGTAAATCGCAAATGGCAAGTGGTGAGCGAAAGAAACCTAAGAAATACAAAGTAAGTGCAGAGGAACGAGACGGATTGCTGTCATTTACTGAGTGGTGTGAGGGTATGAATCCGGCCCCCTATTTGGAAGAGTATTATAATTTTGTAAAACCAGCTTTTGAATGGGTACCACGAAAATCTGTTTTGCCTTAATCGATGTATCATATTAAAAATGAAGGATTTTTGTAAGGATTTTATAATTTCTGGCAATCTTTCAAATCTATATTAAATATCAAGTTGTAATAGAACAAGTCAACTCTCGATGGTCTGGAAAAATACTATTTATGTTTTGAAGTTATTTCATCTACACAATAATGGAGAATGATACGCCTTCCATTATAATAAATGTACACAAACCAGAAAATTTTCAGAATTGTTTTTGGATCCCCCCAGAAAAGAAGGTAACAATGTCTCGTATTTTGAAACGATCAATTAAAAAGCCCTCAGTTACTACTTTAAAACGATATACATTACCTCAGATAGAATTATTACCGGTAGAAAAGTTAAAAAAGGCTAAAATACTTCTTCCATATAAAATGTATTCGAAAGCTCAAAATAGAGATCGATTTTCGCGAATGCTAGCTATTCCCATACATGAAAAGTACAAAATTATAAGCACGGATATAAAGAATCGTTTGTACATTAGCGACTCTACTGAAGACGTTGCTACCGTTACTGATATAGAAGACGCTTTTAATAGAGGTGTATTTGAACGACCACTTAGATTTGATAATTTTATTTATAAAAGTTATAAAAATTCCATAACTAGAATATTGCAAATAAAATTGGAAACTGGCCTAAGAAAAGATTGTAACTTAAACGTTGAAACAAACTTCCGCAATGAGAAACGTATTTTCAATTTGACATTAGAGATGTTAACAGACCAAGCAAAGTATTTTGATACTTTTATATCAGAGGACTACAAAAATTCGAGAGGGTTATTAGCAAAATGGGATAAATTGAAAGATCAAGTCGAGTCAAAATCTTTGGAATTAGAGAATCTAGCGGCTGAGAAATTTACAATCATGGCGAGAATTATCGGTTTAGAATACAGATTTAATCTGCAGCAAAAATATGGACGTTTTTTATATTACCTGTCGCCGCCATCGTGGAGGTCAAAACACAGGGATTTTGCTAAGTCTGTTGAAATTGAAGCTCGAGGTTTTGATTACGGTGACACGTGCGAAGAAGACAATTTCACTGTGATTTTTGAAAAAATGCAAAAACTCTGTGCTTCAACACCTATTAAACCTGCCCTGTATTTTTCACAGCCAAAAGATTTAATTGAAGTTTTTGAAGCTATGGAAAAACAACAACTTCATCACTTTGCACATGTAAATCGATTGACGCCTTATACAAAAAATCTTAGAGATGAAATAAATATCTTACGAGATATTATTGATAAAGATACAGCTTCAATTAAAAATTATATAAAAAAATTTCAAAATATTTTGATACAATCTGAAGAGCGATGTGATTACTTAAAGGCGAAATTTTTAAAAATTCTGTTTGGCTTATTTTTTAATAGTGTTGCTGCTATCGATGTTCTAAAACTTAAGCTAAATTTAGATTTTTGTTTTGAGAAGGTTTTTTATGAGAAACCTTCAAATATGGATATTGTAGCTGTGGCCAGTGCTATTGAAAGGCTCTATATGGATTATTCGAAGCGCTTGGACACTGTAAAAAGTACCTCGGTCAGGCGGGCTATAACGAGATGCGTGAATGTAGAGAAGGTAAAATTAAGAAGAGCTGTTCATGCCGCTAATGAGCTACGTTTATTTCATAGGCTTGAACGAGAACTGCTCCAGGCACATGGTCTTGACACGCAAAATGTTTACAAACCCGTTAATACTCGCCTGTCAAAAACAGCAAACAAAAAACTTAAAATTGAAAGAAATTGTAAAAATGATAAAAAAGATAAACATGAAATATTAACGGAGGCAGAAAAGGAGTATTTGCATTTATTTACGGATTGGACGCCAAATGAGGATCCAGCAAAATACCTTCAAAGCTTAACTTTTAACGATTATGTAGTAAATTCTGACGATAAATAAATTATGAATATTTTTTTTTATAGAAAATAAACAATTTTATTGAAAACAGACTTTATTACGGGGATTCATTATAATAACATTTATGTATCGAAATAAAAGATAATACATTTACAAACACCTCAATGTTTTCTTAAAACAAATTTAATAACAAAAGCATTTTACCTACTCATATAAATGTTTGGTTTCTTGGTATTGACAAATAACTACATAGATTTTTACATATTTACAGGGCGGATAAAATTAATTCTGGTAAAATAATTTTTAATACAATGGTTATACAATGTACGCTACGTTTAAAAACTATGAGTAAATAAATAAATACCTAATTTTAATGTTATGGTTATATCCCTGATGCTCTTTTCGTTAGTAATGTGTTCGTAGTGATTTGTTACTGAGAATAATTCCATGTTCCAAGTTCTTGACTATATATAATGTGATGCAATTGTTCAATGTACTCTACTGAACCCAACTGGAGCCTATGCACGACCAATTTTAAGGTTTTTCAATTGTAAAAATTTTGCGTGTTTAACGGTAAGAAGCGTGTTCTTGCCGTTTGTAACGAAATACCTCGAATTTGTCACTGTTTGGTTGAAGATGAATATATAGATGAAGTTCTATTAAGAGTACAGAACATAATTAAAATGCGAGCATTACTATTATAATGTATTTACAATTTGTTATTTACAAGAGGTTCACTAAAATACTAAATATAAAGATTTTTTTTTGCGGAGTTACAACAATGATTTAACGCTTTTATCTAAAACACGGCTAAGCAGGGTTCCGTATGTCTAGATGACCACAATCCACTTCTATAACAGTTTATGATAATATTGATGTGTATATGATAAACCTACCTAATATGTAATTTCCTTTGGTATTTGGTAATGAATCTATTTTTGCTAAACTTTGAAATTTGAATAAACCTTTTCAAATTAAAAAAATGTTGACATTCAATCTAATTTCAACAATTGGTCCAAAGTATTCTATCATTCCAAGCTGATATTTATAAAATTGGCTACCAAAATTATTGCCATATTTGTTTTATTGGCCTAGGTCTTTTAGTACCTGTTATTATTTCTAAAAACATTGATAAGCATTAAATATTCTCTATCAAAAAATTTATAAAGAAGTTTTAAATAAATTTGAGCAATACTAAATGGATGAATGTTCCTCATAAGTTACTATAAACTTACAGTAAAAAACAACATGTATATTTGGTGTTCGATTCGGGAAATTATTGAATTATCCACACATTATGAGCATTGTTATGAAAGTCTTAGATTAATCGATTATTCAAATAATTGATCCTATAGCAGGATCTTTATCTCACTCTCTTCTTTTGCAACTTCGCCAATTTTCTTCTCTTCAATATCATTTCATGAAGAGCTTCGAGGCCTTCATGCAGTCCTTCTCCAGTAATAGCGCAGGCTGGTTGCACATGCCATGAGTGCGCGTCTCGGGACCCATGCGGAGAAGATACCAATTCATGCAATCCTAATAGTTTTTCGAGTTCTCTAGGTTCCTTTGCACCAGGCAAATCTTGTTTATTTGCCAGCACCAATATAGGCACCCCTGTGTTATCTGGTGACTTTGCTGTACGTATTAACTCCATTTTAGCCTCTTCCATTCTTTCAACGTCAACTGAATCAAGAACAAATATTATGCCATCCGTGCACCGCGTGTATGATTTCCATAGCGGCCGGAGTTTTTCTTGTCCGCCGACATCCCAAACGAGAAAATTAACACCTTTAGATTTACCGATTGTGCCTTTCACTTTTTCGCAGTTAAAGCCTATCGTGGGGACGGTGTTGAGATACTGGTCGAACTTGAGTCGATATAGTGCTGTAGTTTTACCCGCCGAGTCCAGTCCTAGCATGACGACGTGGAGCGTTCCCTGCGTGGAAGGCAGCGCGTCGAGCAGGCTCGAGTTCTTGCCCATATTTGCACCCATGCTGTTGCGGCGATCAAACTATCTAACACTTTCGTCTGACCGCAGCATCATGAGACAGGTTAAACTGGAAATTAAAAGACATTGAATTAATTTAAGTTTAACAAACGAATTAAAATAGCAACACTTTTTCTTAGTACTAATATTATATTAAATAAAATAAGGCCCTTCTAGAATAGTCAAAAAAATAATATTAAATTTATTTTTTAAAACAAATCGAATGTATAAAAATACGTTTACACTCGATAATTAATAATTTGTTGACACCTATCAGGTCGAAACGTCAACGTCACTGACGACGTCATTTTATACATACGTCTCTACTTGTTCAAAATAACTTATTTACATAGCATAGCAACGTACTTCTAAGCTGCCGTATAATTTGTCATCACGATTTCGTTTGTTTACGCAAAAATTTCTTTAAATCTTGAAAGTAAATCTAATCAATTTTCAAATTGAATAACAGTTCTATATTTATACAGATAAAACTGGTAGGCCAAGATTATTGATTTTGCATTGTATTATTATGCAATGCTCCGTCCTAGAGAAACTGTATGAATGGAACAGGTGAATAATAACGGTTTACGTTGGTAACGGGCCTCGAGAGCAGACGAGACTTGGTGTCGCCGGGACCTTAGATACGTTTTACATTGCTTTAGAGTCAACATTTATCATTTCCCATACACATGTAGGTACACGTTCATCTACATCAATGCTTGGTATCGACTTCCTATTTCTTTATAACTTTAATAGGAACAATAGAATGTTGTTCTTTGAATGTGTGAGACTTAAAATATTTCCCTATTTCTAAGTTTTTTATTTTGTATTTAAAATATTATTATTGTTATTATTACTATTGGTCTGTGAAATATATTTTTCGGGATAAAATATACATAAAACTTTTAGCTTCGTTATTTTTATATGTGCTCAAACCACAATAGTATGCAATGTAGACGGTTCGACGACATTAGTACGAACTCGGTACAGAATAAAACACTCTGTTGGTTATTTTTCATCTCAGGTCAATGACCGCGATGTACGATTTAAGTTTGAAGGTAATGTTAGGTTGGATATAAAATGTTTTTTAATCTCACAATGCTTAGACTTTTGGCATGGTGTCTTATTTTTTAATGACTATTGTTTTTAGAATTACAAATAACAAAGCTGAATAAATAATTTATAATTTTAAATCAGAGAATTCTTAGAATGAATATATTAAATTGCCATTTTTAATATTAACATGTTTATCATATAATTAATTAATTTTGTTTATTTGGGTCTAATTTGGAATGTTAAAAAATATTAATTTACTAAATTAAACGCATGTGGCTATTGATTTTTTAATAAAATATTATTTTTGTATGTTATTTAATAAAAGTAACTTTATGTTTCTTTTGGACCTGAAGGGTCAATAAAATGTCAAAAATACGAGTAAAGTAGAACAAGATCCTTTTAATCAAGTTACGGATCAATTTTTATATTAATATTTGAGGTCAAGCCGTAAATCGCAAGTGGGGCCTTCGACCTGCTCATCTTAAAAACTCGTAAGACAACTTTTGTTTTTATTTGACCGACTTAGTGAATCGTTCGCTTCGCTTTGAAACAACTTCTGTCAGTAAAACTGTTGTGATTTGTTGAGATATGTTTATAACAAAATTATTGTAAGCCAACATAAAGTTCATACAATATTTTCTCATAGAATTTGTTTTAAAGCTTACATTTTTTCATTTATTATCAATTCTTTTCTAGTTTTGGCCTAAATTAAGTTTAAGTCAAGTCAAATAATGAAGTGGATCACAAGAATTGACACTTACAACTTATTACACATAATTACATTACGATAATGAAAATGTATATTTAATACTTATAGGTATTTAAGATTAATGAGCGATTAAATAAGTAAGGCATAATTAAAAGTCATTAATTATTTCTTCGTGAATTATGTGAAAA
>JAAAKD020000088.1:4890870-4902197 GCA_010014825.2 Danaus melanippus
TTTAAGTTCGTTTATATTTTAAGAAAATCAATTATACTAGGATGCTTTAAATTATATGATTTTTTTTATTTTTTTAGATTTATCAATGAAAACCATTCCACCTCAGAGTGTACTGAGCGTATTTGTATCAAAGACACCGATCTCTTTTCAATAAAAGTGATATTAACCACTTTTTTTACCACTTTTAACTTCGACTAATGAATGCTTACATTACTCACCAGCGTGTATCGTATCTGAGTTAATTTCTGCATCAGTTACTTAATCAGCTTAATCCAAAAAGCTAATACATTCAAACAATATAAAATAAAGTGAAAATTTTGTAAAGGTTAAAGTTTATAAGTTTAAGGCTACCATATTCAAAAGAATAGAAGTAAAATTAAACATAGGACAGTTTTGTACTTATGACTAATTATTCAATATTATATTGAAACACCAAATTAAACTCGTTTATGATAAATTGTATTATTTAGCACTCCAGAGTTACCTCTTTAATAGAATACCATTATATGATTATATATAACAGTTTATATATGTATACACACATACTAAGTGGGTTTACCTTTGGATGTAATTCATTAGATTAAATAATATTAAAAATATTTTTATAACGTTACTTTGTGACAATATAATAAACAGCAAGTTTATGGTAAATTTTATTTGTATTTGGTTAAGTTTTATTTTAAGGCATATATACTTTTAAGTTTATATTTTAATATAGGTATATACAATCTCCTTTAATAGCATCCCATAATAATTAGACTAAAATAAATCTGAACATGATTCACTACTTTCCTGTGAATTAGTATACAAATCGAGTTTTATCTTATTACTTTTTAAATCTTTTATAGACATTAAATCATTTATATTATTTACAGTTGAAAATCAAACCAAAAATCGCTCTCTAAATTTGTTATTTTATATATAATAATAATTTTATTTCTAAATAAAATCGCTAGTTTGGTCTTAATATATATTTTATTGTAGTCGTATCTTATTTAAAATCTTTTTTTAATAGAAACTGAATAACCCTTGACTAATATTCAACCTGAATGGTAGATGAAAATGGTCAAGGGTTATAAATGCACAATTATAGTGGTAGCCGATTGATACTACTTAACCGATACCCAAAATGTTAGTGGAAGAAAGTACAAGCCAAGTTCCGATACCTTCGTGTGTGCAGGAGAATGGAAAGTATCGATTATTTCGGGCGCTAGAATGCTCTACAAGTAAAGCATCGAATCATCTGATTGTAAAAAAGGAATGCAGCAATAAAATCATGTAATTAATACACCCATTCTCCAAAATGTTTTCTACAAATTATTGTGAGGTTAGACTTTTTACGGATGCACTTCACCCTGAATATACTGGCGTTCAGCAAATCTTGGTCATCACAAAGCCTTTTTACACTTTTCTCTATGGAGCCATAGCCGTGAGATAATATTTGGATAAATCTGCCCAAACGTAATAGCAGTATCTAATAGACGATTTCACCTAAGCTTTAAGACAAATATTGAAATATGCATCATACATAGGAATTGTAAAAAGAGGGAATATAATTTACATAAAAAAAAAAACAAAATTTTAAGACTTCTGCGTGTTTTCGTTTACCATTATTTAAACACACATTCTGATACCTGAGATGATTATTTTAAGATATTAACTGTCTCACTATATTGTCATAAAAAACCTATAAGAATATAAAAGTACCTGGTACATGACAGAATTCTGAATCCAACTAATGATCACTTTAACAAATTGATGTAGGTGTTACCGCTGCGCACTTAGGCTTAGGGATGGGACGTGACATATTGATGGATGAACAGCATTATTTCTCTGAACAGCTCGGCTGTATTGTCTGGTTTAGATCTAGATTCAACCTAGAAACATTAATTGGGAATATTCTTAATACAACTGTACTCTTTGGATATATTCATTATTTATGTCTCGAATTTTTTTTTTCAGCATTTTGCCAAATCTTTAGCCATCGGTCTATTTATAACATTATATAATTTTTTCTTTAAACTATGGTATCCTCAAAAATATTTCTTAATATCGAGGGTTTTGCAAAAGGGTATTTGAGATGGAGGTTAATATTGTTCTTTTTATTCGTTTTCTTTCTATTTATTTCTTATTACGAAAGGCCTAAACTATACTTACCAAAAAGCTAAACCAATGAAGGAAACCAAGAAAAAATGTATATTTTAACTACGCGGGCCCAAATTACGAATCAAATATTGTAATTCTTTTATCTCGAATTGACACATATAAATTAATTATATGGAAATTATTCATATTATTTTTAAATTGAAAATGTTTGAAATAAGGCCTGAAATATTTCCATATAAAAATGAAACGAGGACGTTATAGAGCTAAATAATTAAAATGTATTTTACATTAGCAAAACGTAATATAAAATGATTTTAAATGCGAGAAGGATAAAAAGTACGTGTATTTTATTTGCATACATTGAATTAGTACTTAAGATTCTTAGAATAATCTATGTTTTCATTAAAATATTGTTCTGAAAAAAATATACATATACTTTAAAATCATATTTCCCAGACTCATGAAATTTAAGAAAAAGTTATTTTAGAAAACTTACTTAAAACATTTTCTTACATTAATAATTATATTAGGATTTTATTTGAATTGTGATGATGAGTTATAACATTATTATATTTATAGTCTAGGTTTTATATTGTTTAACTAGGCCAAGCGTTAAAAGGGATACAATTACGTATGGGAGCTTACGTATATAAGAGCTTGTAAGTAGCCGGTATTTAATGAAAAAAAATTGTTAATATAAAATGAGAGGAAGACGAATCTAGTTCATTAAGCCACGATGTCGTTACTGCAAGAGTCCCTACTTATGTAAGGGGTAAATAAAGGATACTTACAAAAATAATTTGTATTTTTGGAGTTTTCGGAAAAACTCGTAAGAGTATACAAAATCATCTTCATAGCTTTCGAGTTCAAAGAGAATATATAAAACTGAATAAATTATTTCCTTCCAACTTAACATCAAAGAATGTAAATTGGTTACTGAAATATAAAATATATTGACATATGAACCACAACACATAATTACAATGCTTTTTTTGTTCATCCATATGATGTCAAAGTCAATTGTTACTTGTTCGAAATTGTTAACATCATAGTCATTATAGCTTTTTATTCGCTATGCTTGCTATACCTAGAGCTAATGTAAATTTTCTGCAAAATATTTTTACTTTAAACACAATTTACATGTTGGAAACATAATATGTAAGGACCACTAACAACTGTTTATGCTTTAATTTGAGCACAGTGACATTTTTTATGAATATGCAGATTTTTATTTCATGAAATAGCACTTATAGTTTTAAAGTACAATATTATGTTTCTTTTATCGAATTGTGTAAAAAATAAATTTAAATTTATGAAAAGTGATATCATAAATATTAGCTAGAACCTTAATGAAAAAGTTAATCACAACTCATTTATTACTTTAAAACAATGATATTGATTTATTTTAAAAAAGGTTTTGTGAGAAAAATATTGAGGAAAATAAAATTGTACAGCAAAATTTTTGTGATATTAATATATATTTCTAAATAAATCTGGTAAAAATGGATACTGAAACTTGAGATACTTATTCTAACTGTAAGAGCTTTGTGCAGTTAGTTAGGTCCGATTCCAAGCATAGGGTGTTTCATATTAACAAAATTCTCGCGGAGCTTACGTCTGGATCTTTTGCTGCATTAGATGCTTTCTTTTTGGCGACTTGCAGTTTTATATAGGACAATTGATTCAAACGACATTGTATCTAAATTATTATATGAAATAATTTTTGCTCAACTAAATTGCTAAAAAGTATTTTTAGCTGACTTGTAGGTGGTAGAGCCTAGCTGTGGTCAAGTTACTACAGCTCGAACATGGCTTGTTTGGGGAAGTACCACCCTCTCACAGAAGATTGGCGTGAAGTAGTCTTTAATGGCTGCGTTTAATCCGAGGAGTGAGAGCCGGTTGCCCTTTCCCTTTGCTCGCCCTTTCCATCCCCTTCCTTTTTTCTTTTTCAAGCATCTTCCAAGTAATATGGCCCACGAAAAGTGTCTACCAGTATTGCCAACCTACCTTAAACTATACATTTTAAAACATATATAAAAATCGACCTTGAGAATTTAAGCGAAGTAAGTAACGTTTTTATGTACCTTGATCACCTGATTCCTGGAAATTGGCCGTTTGGGCAAGCTAGCGGGTAGGCATACGATCATAGTACATACTAAGGCTATACAATCGTCCACATTTCATGCGTCAGAAAATACGTGACGTCTCACAGTCCTGGGATCTTGCTCTATAAGTGAACAAAATAATATTTTAATGTCAATAAATGTTTAAATGTCCAAATTATTACAAAATAATTAAAGACCTAAAAGAACTTAATTTTTTTTCTTAGCTACATCTCTTTTAAAATTATATTTTTATCCCACTCTATAGACTATGACTCTCCAAAATAATTATTTTATGAGTTTGATATTAGTTTAAGAATAGTTACAGGAGTTATTTATATAGCAACTTAAGTTATATTGCTTTTTTGGAGTTAGCTTTTGAAAATATTGCATCCCTCAGCTTTAACCTACATCTCGTTATCAAGCGCTAATCTAAAACCTGTGTATTAAAGCAAGATCTCAAAAGTAAAAAATTATGAAATATTATTGAATCTCTTAAACATAAGATATAACGATATTACAATCCCGTCGTACTCATTAGACCGGCTTTTCATTACTCAATTAGAACATATTATTTGCATTTTTTATTTTCAAGTTCTTGTGCAAAATTATTGATTCCATGATTTACCGTCCACCACCCTCAGGGAATCCCCTCTACATTACAGGTAAACATTTTTAGTAGTTCCATCACGCCCAAATTTATTTGTTATCACCATTCTTATGTTGATGACCTGTAGTTCTATGTACATTTCGATGTTAGTACGCATAGCACAGAAAACACTCCCTTCAATGTAATGCGTTTTAGAACAGATCTCATCATAATCTGGATTGAATTGAAAGAAGTATAAATAAATTTCATAATTTATTTCTTCCATAAAGCTTAATTTCTTATTAGTCAGTATAAATTATTAGACTCATTTTTGTTTTTACAATATAAATGAGTTATTTTTAATAAAGTGAATCACTTTACACCCTTAACAGACTTATTTTTGGGCTACTGAAATTGTAATATGTGATTTTTACGAAATATAATTACAAGGCAAACCCGAATAGTACATCTTTGTGAACCTGTGTATCTTGACTAAAAATACTCTCTCTTGTTTTGTTTAAAATTGCTCTTTGAACAACTTTCTACTTAATATTTCTCTTGATCTATCTTAGGTCATGTTTAATCCATTAGGATTACCTATCTAGCTTTTTTTGTATGTATGTTATATTGTTTTAAAGTCATGCGTTCATTGTATTTTACTAGGTAGGCCGAAAATGCATTCTTGCATGAAACCGGCTGTTGTGCATAATAACGATAATGATTTCAAAGCTTAACTAATCTCCTAAACAACACAATGTAAGACCATACATATGTAATATATGTACATACGTACTTATATGTAGATATATAACCATATTCAATGTTGATTTTAGGTTGTTTTTTTTGAGTTAGAAAAATTTAAAATACCTGTACCTAGTTATTATCTCCAAATTCAACCGACTTAAAATTATTTAGTAATTTCTGATTAATTAATAATTTCTGATTAACTTAATGAATGAACTTATTTTTTAGTAGGCAAATTTATTTTTCAAATTTTTATTTAATTTCTTGAGGTCAAATATTCAGCTTTAAATTCTTTATTTTAAACATATTTATGCTAGTGTAATTTTTACGATTTTAAAAATAAGTTAGATGATATTTTAATACTAAAGTTGTCGCTAAAAAACCTTTGATTAATGATGTCAAATAGGAATCTACTAAAAAGCTAATACTGATGTTATTTTATGGAATAATTCTAAATCGTCTGATTAAGACATGGTATTAAACTTTTAGTGTAAAAACTTAGTCTAAGGTCAAATAAAAAAGTATTTAGTTTTATATATTTTGCTCAATTAGTGAATACGTAAAAATACTAAATTCATGGGCTACCGTGAATGTAAGCATAGTGATGGGGGTCTATTTGAGTTTGACGGCAAAAGAAGAAAATTGGTGAACAATAAAACTAAATGTACATCAAATATTTTTGTGTTTAGAATCCCAAAATAAAATATAGTCTGGGCCTGGGACTTGAATTTAATTTTTTATATAAAATAACAATATCTTAAGTATGAGTAAACTTTTAGTGACGTATAATTAAAAATAAACTTAGTGTGTTTTTAGAAGAACCCAATTAAATAACGTATTCTGTTATTGGAATACAATGGAATGAAGGTTTTAACAATATAAGAAAATTTGTATGTCAATCAATTTTCATTTATTATATTTGAGAACATTTTTATTTAAACTCTTATTACATCCGCATTGCGTATTTCCAATTTCAATAGGGTATTGTTTTACGAGAATAATTTGAAATCTTCAAACGTTTGGTATTTCGGTACACATTTAAATGTGTCTATTGCAATTTTGTGGACGTGTTTCTAAGCGGCACATTTGTAGAACAAAGGCACATATAACAAGTGCTTGCAATCCTTTTGTCACACGAAAATGTCTCCATATTGTGTTACCCAGACCAAGTAACGATAGACAATATTTATCACATACAATATATTGGGGAAATTGAAGTACATTTTAACGAACAGTTATGATCGGTAATAATCAACACTGCATAAATATGAAAATATTATATAAAATAAAAAAATTATATGATCAAATTTTTAGATATCATAGATTTCTGAATTAGTAGCAATTATTATATAGTTATGTAATTAATTAATCACGAGATATTGATTAATTTTATCAACTCTTATGATTCATATTTTAATGACGAGCTGTCGTTGTATTAAACTTTTTAAATAAGAAAAAGATTATATACATTATTTCTGACAGAGTAAAGTCATATGTTTTATAAGAAGAAAGTGGTTTCATGTGTACTAAATAAAAATCTTAATGGCATGACGATAAGTGATTTCTATATTAACGATAATGTTACTTTTATCCATGTTTATATTGTATGATCTTTTTAAGTTATTGAATGTAAATTGTGACGTCGAAGTTCAAAATATAATATTTACGTAAAACACTACTGAAAACTTCACGGACAGTCACTAATGGAATTGATAGAAATGATTAAACAAGTTCAGTCAGAGATAAGTAATAACTTACTACCTTCAAGCGTTGTTGCAAGTGTGTTGTACTAGGTACTATAGCAATTAAGTGATATAGAGAAGATTAGAATAGAGAGGGAAGAAGATGAGGTTAGAGTTAACAAGGCTAATGGAGGTCCACCGATGGCGTTATATTTACGCACATTACTACCCGAGGTTAATACCGTATTTTCGTAGCCCTATTGGGAATATAAAACCTATAGTTTTTTTGTATTAATATTTCACTCTTCATAATGCACGAGTATACTAACACTAATTCTGTGCTAGTTAGTTAACGATCTTATTAAATATGACTAAATGCGAACGAAGTTTACTAAATTAATATTGGAGACTAATATTGGAGACGACAGAACAGAAGACAGAAACAATACAAGAACTGTTAACCGAGAAAATTTTTCAAAAATTTTTTAAGAATAGAACGTGAAAGTTATAGTTTGGCGGCGAGTGAAACTATTTTTTTTTACTACAATTATAGCGTATAAAATAAAAATAAATATATATTTTTTAGAGTTATTAAATTTCACGATGGAAGCATAATTTTTTTTATACATTGATTTGTTATAGATTATAATTTACAGGAATTCGAACCTGATTTCTTTTACAAAAAGTAATTTATCTCTGGAATATCTATGCTCAATTTGATAAAGATTTTCGGGCCAAGTATAAGTGTAATTACATAATGTATAAATACATACAGCATTGTCGAAAAACTTTGTTGTATTCGACTAAAAGAGTTGTTGTAAAGGTTGAAATATTTTGTTAAATCTTTATCGATCGTTGTAACTTCTATCAAAAACTGAATTCTGTCATAACGGAAAGCCAAAAGAAAATCAGTTTTAAGAATTCATAAAATAGCAACTTTGGTAGTACTTCCGGATACGGCTGTCAAGAGTCGAGAATAAAACGACCCATTGTCCCTCGTACTACAAATTTCAATTTAGTGCCAGCTTTTAAATTTTCCCTTGTTTAATATCGCCAATGGTTCTTAACATATGTCTGTAAGAATCGATTTTGTGCTATTCCTTTGTTCTTCGTTATTAGATATATTGACAAAGTTCTGTGTATTTGGTTTATGTTCTTCGTACATAACGAGAATCCTTAACATCAAAAGGGGTAGACCAGTGAAACTAGGCCAAAACGTTATCACATTGTTATTTATTACGAGCTCTTGAAACAGAATATAACGCGTGGGCTTTTGTCTTTATATACATACATTCGTACCTGGCTATGTATACATTTATGATAACCTTTTCAATGTATGTATAATATATTAGAAAATTTAATGAGTTATTAATTATTTTGGACTGGGGGATAAAGTCCATTTTAGCGTTGAATAATCTATTTATTAAATAATTATATGTACATTTTAATTCCTTTTTGTATCAAATATTATACAACTCTTTTAATATCCCTTTTAATAACGTATTGTTAAAAGCTTTCTGGGTTATCTTACTTATTTATTTTTTATTTAATTTTTTCATTCATTATTCAATTAAAGTAATCAATAATTAAATGAATTTATTATACGTGTAAGTAGTTATCATGTTGCAGAATATGCAGTAATACATTCGTTTAATGTTAGGTAAATATTTACTATTAAGTGTTCGTTAAAATTTCCATCATGTTAATATGTATTTTCAATTAAAATACTCTAAATATTTACAAAGCAGTTATAGCTGGAGGACATATTTATTCATATAATAATAAAGATTATTATTATATTATTATAGAGCGGTCAATGTTCGATCATAGTTAGCTTTTGATCTTAAATATCAAAACTAAATAGGTGTGTTGTCAAAATAACGATAATACTCTTTATTTGTATAGAGTATTGTCCGTAAAATGAGTTTAACAAGAAAATTATGTACGGTAATGTATTTTTTTACTCAAATATGTTGTCCAAACTTTATTTCTAGTAAATGCATGTAAAAGTTTTTCCGTCATATCTGAATTTAAAACATAATGTATGAATATACTATTTACATGTTTAATTGTAATGAATAAACATGTTCACTAGTAAAATCCTAATAATCGCGATCATTTCATATCATTTTGGAATAAAAGATATTGATTTTTAAAAATATAGGAGTATTTTCAAATTTGCTGCAAGTCCAATGGACACTAACAATGTGATTTACAATTTGCATTTTTCCGCTTACATGACACGAAGCAGTGGTTGCATATTGTTCAGATAACAGCGAGCATTTTTGCGCAACGATGCTTTTGAATTGAACTATTTGTTACAGACATATGGAAGCAACAAAAAAAGGCTACAGCTAGTTTTGCGGATTTTCTGACAATCGCATGAACACTAGTTTTCTTGAAAATTGGACTTCTCTCAGTGCTTCGTTGTTGTAGATTTGGCTATCATATTTTTTATTTTGTATATTCAGTTACAAACTTTCTTATACGTTGTCTTCTAAATATTTGTAAATATATCAAAATTGCAATTCACAGTTGCTTAAAACCTTCATCAGAGACATTGGTTGTCAACAGACAATAAGTTTTTTGTGAGAATGTGAGAGGAAAAATGTCATTATATAGCAAGTTTCATTTGAATATGTATATAAAGGGAAGAGACAAAAAGATATCAAAATATCACACACAAATAAAAGTATAGAGAATGCGATTAAAAACATGTACACATATAATCAATAAGATTTAATAAAAAAATGTAATAATCAAAGTTCTTCCTTTTTTGTCGTCCACAAGTAATCGTGGTTTCTGAAAAGTAAGGCGGTTTAAAAAAATATTATTTTACCTTATTAAAGAATAATCCTTAGTAAATTGTAAGCACCATAGTCAGCAAATATAAGTTCCATAAAGTTTTGTAATGTTTGCTTTATAACATATATATTTGAGACTCCCGGGATACTCTTTAAGTTATGGATTGCCACATGACGTTGGAAATACAGCAGGCTAAAACAAGTGCTTCAGTTTTAGTAAGTAGTATGTACTATGTACATCTCCAATATATTTAACCTATGCTGTTAAGCAACTGATAAATTTTGGCCTTTGGCATAATTATCATAATTCTTCATTTTGCTAGGTTACTATTTATTTCTAAAGCAAGGATTGTTATTGCATCAAAGTCTTTCTGAGAAAGTATTTTCTCATTACAGTATCCAAAGTTATGATCAAGAAACAAATATAAATAATTTTAAATAAATGTTTACAATGAAATAAAATTTTATATCACTGTAAAATGCATACAAACACAGAATAATATAAAACTTTATTATTATTTATTTAAATAATGAGTGTGAATTGTGTTACTGTAATTTCTGAAATAACACATGTGTATTTGCGTTGAATAAACTTGTGAGTCAAATCACGTTTAAGCAAGATGAGGCATGCATACCCCTAACGAATGTTTATTCCGAATTCGCATCGTGACACTTAATTTTGCTGCTCTGCAAAAGCTTTGTAATAACGAATTCAGATTGTAGCGTACGCCTTCGTATTGTTTCTATAATATAAGATCTTCTTCATATTTTAATATATTATTAAATTGTGGATATGTTGTAGTTAAAATTTATTTCTAAATTTCTGGTTATGTTTATTTAATAATATTTCATAATGATTTACATATTTGTATTGTTTTAGATCAAAGTGTTTGTATTTCAATAATTTTTTATTATTAAGTCTGACCCTTTTTTAATTAGTAAAAAAATTATTACTAAATTTTGGGTCTCATTATGTGGCTTTCTATGGATTTCGGTTTGTGACCACTAGCTGGTTTCTTTTCATCACAAATATACGAGGTTTTATTGGTTATTTCTATAGCTTCTAATTTTAGTTTATTTCAGTTGTAGTTTTTAATACAAAAAAAAACAAAAACATACGAATATAAAACAATACTTTTATATGAATGGAAATTATTAATATATATAAAAAAAATGTTGTATCAGCTCTGCGTTATTGGTTTTCATTGTTTAGGATTCAATGGTTCGCGAAAAATCTAGTTGCTTGTTAAACAGTCAGATAATAAATTTATTTTACAACCATACAATACCAAATACACAA
>JAAAKD020000088.1:4998179-5011403 GCA_010014825.2 Danaus melanippus
ATGTCCGGATGTTAAAGTACACCCAGACCCTCCTCGGAAACTACAGCGAATTCTAACCGGCATCATGAAGATGACCGGCTAGCACCCACCCTTCCCTTGGTCGCAGTTTAAGGACATACCCGGGTCCTAGCTAAGTTACCTACCACAATCGAGAATTATTGCAAAGGAAAAAGTTGGGCGTCTCAATGAAACGAACCTACTCACAGAAAATTAGCTTGTTAGTGATGACTAATATGTATATAATGATGTATCTGTATGAATAATAGTTTTATAAAAGATATTATTACTAAATTTATAATTGTGGTTTATGGTTCATTATCATTAAAATCTCCTATCCCATTTTTAATTTTAATTACCTGTATTAAAAATAAAAATAAAGTCGTTACGTTAACGCTGCTCATCTTTAATAAAAAGTCTTTGGTAATAAATATTGAGAAAAGTAATACAAGGAAATTTTAATTAAAGAGTTATCCATATAATGGTGTATTGTTTAGTGCAATTCATTGAAATATTTCTAAAAACTAAAAATTTAATAGACTTTACACGTTACATAAATAATTTATAATTCTGCGAGTACAAAAAATACAACTTGGTTTGTCATATTGACTTAGGATTTTTATTTAATTCGATGTTTTTTCTGATAAGCAGTAACCGTCGTCGTGACGTTTAGACAAGACGAAATATAAATTTTTGTTTATGGAACACATTCTTTTCATAAAATAAACAGCGAGTTTCAAGTAAGGAAAGGCAAGTAACATAATTTATATCGTTTCTTTGAAAAAGTTTGTAACACGCATTTTATTATCTATAATAAATTAACGGTGTACCTACTTTTTAAATTAAATTTGTAATTTCTAATTAGTTTTAAAGTTACTTTTGAATAAGTTAAAGTTAAAGTTAGTTAAATAGAAAAGGTGTCCATTAAGTTGTTTTTTTTTATATGGGACTTGAAATACATTTCGATTAGATTTTTATCAACAAGTTTTATTTCAGATTGCTTAATAATTTTTGCCAAATTGGAAGAAAATTTAAAGTATTTTCAGTGTTTTAAGAAACTGAATGTTTCACTAAATAATATTTTGAAAGCTATGGTCTTATCGGCCTCAGGCTTAAATTTAATAAATAAAAACTAAATTGTATCCAATCACCAATATTTATTATATATCCATAAAAAAATAAAATAAGTTTAAAATAAATGAAGCTATGATGAGTATGAATACTGACCTATGTTTTGTATTAAAAACAACGTTAAAACAATTCTATGATTGGATAGTGTTCAGTGTGCTACGTGTTAAACAAAGCCTTTTCATTTTCAAAGTTACAGAGACTTGTTTAGTCTCAAAATATAACATATGTATGCCGAGAACACCTGATGATGAATATTGGTTTGAGAGGTTTTTCTTTTTTAAACTAATGCTTGTGAGACGTATTTTGCTTTTCCTAGACAAGAAACTTTTTTGTTTAAAAACATTATTTCTTACGAAAAAAGTGCTTTATTATAATTATTAATATCTGAATAATTTAATCCAATATACAACATATTCATAACGTTAACTCAATTTGAAGACATTTATGTTTTGAGATAATAATAGTCAGTTAAATTTTTATTTCACCACAGAATTTGTCTTCATGTTTTTGTTAATATATGATTTTTAGGTATTTTCTTTAACCGAACTTTCTCCTGCGTTCTTGCCTAAAGGTTATAAGCGACAAAAATACATTTATTTTGGTTAAACCAACAATAATATACTAATTTTATAAGTACAGTGTAAACTCTTTATAACGACACTGAAGGGACTGTGCATTTTATGACGTTATAGAGAGTTGTCGTTGAACGGAGAGAAGAAAAATCAGAATTAAAAAAAGAAAAAGTTTATTTCAGACTAGTGTTAGTAGTTATGTACATAAAAAATAATGTTATTCGAACGCTATTGCGTATACTCTGTTATTTTTGTTTGACGTTTTTTGTTGCTCCAGTAATGTTGTTGTATTTTTTTAATTACTATATTCATATCTTGCTATATTGAGGCATCTTGGTGAGAAAGGATATAATTAAGAGTTTATTGCGGGCTAGGATAACAAACTTAAAAGGAACTTTTATAACTTAATTATGGTCGTTATTGAGAGTGGGTGTGATGCTATGTAGAGTGTATCACTGTATGGTAGACAAGCTAAACCAAACAAAGTCAATTGATTTCGACGCTTTAGAGAGTTTGTCGTTAAATCGAGTGACGTTATATGGAGGTTACACTGTATATATTTTATACCACAAGATTAATAATTAATTAACAAATCCTAAAAAAAAAAACTGTTTTTATCTTTACAAATAAGAATATGATATTTATGGATAGATTTCACAAAGAAAAATAACATATATTTAACAAAGATATCTGTACAAACAAATAATATCTTAGGTCTGTCTTTAATTATTATAAATGTATTTTCAAACATAAAATTAGAGACTACGAACTGAGTCCATTTTTCGATTTTCGTAAATGTTAGTAAAGAGCTAGAGCTACAACTTCACAAAATGAAGATTCGTCTCCAATACGTTCAGTGTAGGTTTTTCCATTGAAAACAAATTTCGAAAGAGGCAGTGTCAAATGCACTGTAAATTTCAGAGCTTTTGCAATTCTTCGGGCGCCTTCTGCCGTCATAATGGCTTGGCAAATCTTTGGATATGTACCATAGGGTTTGTGAGGCATTAAATGAGCATATTTGGGTCCGAGATCTTTAACACATAATTGTGTCATAATTAGGTCTTTATATTTTCTTGCAATGTTTATAGAGAATTGTGCGAGATGTTTTGCTAATCCACGACGTCTGTGTGTACTTTTTGTGCTCAAGAACATTATCTCAAAACTACAATCAACATTGTACCTGAAAATCATAATTAAGAATTATAAAATACATTGTGAAATACTGATTATTAATTTAATTTATCAGTAGATATTATTTTGGTAGGTAGCAGATTTGTGATAAACGATTTAGTCTACATTCATTAAACTTACATAGTTAAAACCTAAACTTCATTCAAATTAAGTCAGAACGATGTATGTATATAAGTTGCGCTTTTCAGAAATTGATTTAAATTTTCTACTTATACCATAAAAATCTCCAGTTACACTTAATTTGGAAAAAAAATGTTATACATATTTTAATAAGAAGTAAATACGCACACGTTTTATCTAATCACCACTTTCTTTAAATATTAGATAGTACTAATTTAATCATATAAATTAAACAACTAGAATAATTTCATATGACTGTAAAGGTTTTTTGTCCAATAGATTTACTTAATAAGTAATGAAACCCGTAGTATGTTATAGTAAAATCCTTACTTTTCGAAGAAATTGCATCTTCCATCAACATCAGCCATAAATTCTACAAGGGAACGGGATGAATCCTGAGTGCAACGCTCTTCCGCAAAAATTGCAAAAAATGGTTTTTCTGAAGCATCCGTTGTTTGTACCTTAATGTTATATAATTTTCACATATTATAATATAACATATATTTTTAAATAAGTATGTAATTAACATTTTCTTAAAAAGGAATTACGCAATGTTCAATTTGATATCATTAATGATAAATGATGGTTAAATATTATAATGGTTTTTATGTACCTGTATTTTATTAAATAAAACTGCTGCAATCTCCCCAGTTTCAACTACAACTGCAACTACAGAGACACAATCAAGGGCTGCGTCTGCGCACAATTCCAGTAATTCTTCTATTGCTTTAGGATTTTTGTTAACCTCACATGCTATTGATACAACCTCGTGTTTAAAAAAATCGTCTTCAATTATCTGGGAGAAAACCACACAAGGAAAGGCTATAATTTTATAAAACAATATGAGTTTTTTTTTTAATATTCGTTAATAGATTATAAGAATTTAACCTTTGATATAAAATTTCGTGAAGTTAACCTAAAAGACTGCTTTTTGTTCGTCTCTACCTTTTATTTATATATGTACAATGTTTCGTAAAAAGTGGAAAAGTTTTCGTGATTGAATAAAATATAACTTTTTAGTATTATAGAGTTCATAAGAAATATATTTGAAGATTTTGAAAAGGTAACATCATGGTTACTACTATCAAAACAGTTGTTAGTATAAATGAGTTCAATAAACCTATCCTGGTCAAAGTATTTAAGATATTTCTTTTGTATTTTTCCTTAAAACTAAAAATATTTATAGTGTTTCCTTTTTTAGAAAAGTTAAGTATTTAATTGTATTACAAAATTCAAGTATTTTATTATGTGTAAGCATTTTAGAGATATTGATAATTGCATAATTTCTTGGACTTTAAAACTCATCATAAAGATTAATTACTGACATTCCTATCTCAGATATTCCTATCTCATGAACAAATTATGTTACAATAACCTTAAATACATGTAAATGTATGAAGTACATGTTCATATGGACAGTTTATACAATAGCTAGTCTGGGTAATACGTATTTCTTTTCAGGTTTGTATTTGTATAACAAACAAGGAAAAATAAAATATATGCGCTTTAAAAAAAAGTGTCACTGAAATTTAATTTTTTAAATATGTCAAAATAAAAAAAACTAAATTCTACTAATTCAATATATCACTTACTTTTAAGGCACCCAATAATGTTGCAGGAGACAGAGATTCAATTCTGTATTTTCCTAAAAAGCATAAATCGTTCGTAAATTTTAGTAAATATATTAAAAACATGTGGTTTAAATCAATATACGTTTTATAATTAAATGAGGTAATAGTGCAAATGTTCAGTAGATAAATTGAAATCATCTCTGTAAGCAAACAAATTTTTGTTTTGTCCAGCAGGGTGTCTAGAGTTTGAAGTGGCGATTTTAGATATTATATACTCGTGAATGCTATGATGTTTATAAAAAAATATTTTTGTTATTCCCTTCCTAATAGTTTTTTATTCGCCGTTTACAAGACCGTTATATATACATGTTTTGTAAAATACAAATACTATTGTACCAATAAACAAATAGGTATATATTGAAGATTATTTTTGTATCTTTTTATCCTTTTATACTTTTGATCATGGAAGAATATGTTTTTTAAAAGAGTTCGATGATAATTATTTAACAACCGTATATATATATATATATATATATATTTTTTTTTTTGTTTCAAATATTTAATTTTATAAATATAATAAAAGATATAAATACCATCGTTTGTCGTGACCGGTTCCATGTTTTGTATGATGTATTGGTGCTGAATTCGCTTGTGCTACAGACTTTATTGATATTTAATATTTACACTTCACGATCGCTCGCTTCGGTGTTTGAAAAGAAAATGGTAACAGGAGAATTAGACGATGACCGTCTAGCAAAATTTCTATGCTAACAAGCTGATACGCGGGGGGGATGGGTAAGAATAGAAATAACAATTGCTATCATTATTTGTACGCATTCCACTAACAATGTTAACATTAGTTGCTGACCTGTTGGTTATATCTATCATCTAGACAACAAGACTAAGGTTATTTATTACCAAAAATATCGAAAAAATATTTATTTTCAAA
The DNA here is from genome assembly GCA_010014825.2 of Danaus melanippus. NCBI lineage: Eukaryota > Metazoa > Arthropoda > Insecta > Lepidoptera > Nymphalidae > Danaus > Danaus melanippus. The sequence continues at coordinate 5,003,711 of JAAAKD020000088.1, forward strand.
CTCAAAAATATGAATATGACCTCAAAAATATCGAAGCCATGACTAATGATTAAACCACGTTTTGGGTACTATAACACTTTCATACTGTTAGTCATATAGTCATGTTAGTCAATACAGGGGATCCCAGGTGTTTGATAGGTTCGAGCCATCTTCTCTATTGAAATTGGGATGATGATTTTGACATTAAAATATTACTTCATTTTTCACTTCTCTCAATAAACTTTAACTTTGTTAAATTTTTCATACGAATGTTATCTGAAAATTTTAAGTGACGCATTAATATCTTCAAATTGAAGAACATATTTCTTATCAGAGTTTTTGGAACCACACTTGAGATAACTCCCATATCTTATCTGACAGGTGTGTCTTATTAATTGGCTGTGCTCTATAAATAGTGTTACCTAGAGCTCGCATGTAGCTCTATCTTTTCAGATCTAGTTGTAGTCACTCTGCAGTTTGTATGTATATAGATAGTCTTTTATATATATGTATTTATAAAGTAAAGCAAGCAACCGGTTTTGTTGTGAAGTGATGTTTATAGTTTAGAAATGAATGGTCACCACAACTTCTATGAGGGACTAGTTATTTATTTATTCGATCGTTAGTTTATTTTTCTGTCCATCCGTCCATCGATTCATCCATAAAGACACAAGTTATCTTTATATAACATAGGAACTGTTAAATAAGCCAGAGAGACTTTATATATAATTTCGACAAAAAATCAAGTTGCTCAAGAAGCATACTCGTTGATATAAAAAAAATGTAATTACTTAATCTATTTCATTATAATTATCGTCAATTTAAATATTTTTCTTCTAAGGTTGTTAAGGAAACATTAAAAAAAAAAAATTATAGAATGACAATGATTTTACGTTTTGATAATGTAATGCATAGAATTAAAAAAAGTAATATTTTCTTTCAATTTTAATCTTAAAAATAAATATATATGTATGTTCATACGTTTGGAAAGAAAACCATCCACGTTAATATGTTCTTTTGATTTGCATATTATATAATATTCGTGTATAAAACATGACTCTTCTAGTAAAATTAACTTTTTTTCCTTATCTAAATTGGGAGGGGGAGGAAGGGTACAGTCTTGGTGGGAATCACTATTGCTGAGGACAGTATTACCTACAAAATGCCAAGAAACTATCTGCAGTGTTAATGGCGGAACACCTTTTTAACGCAGAGCCCTAGCAAGTCCAAGTCACTCACGTCCCCGTCGCCCCTTCTGGGAACTTCTGCAACCGCGCAGACGCGTGACCGCTGCCTCGATGGGATGCAGCTGACCTATGGGTGCAGGGCGAAAGGGGAATATTCTGCGCCTCCAAACAGAATCTACTCACCCGGGAGGAAACCCGAGACAAAACCGAGCACGCTCACAGGTTCTAAGGTGGCAGCCCCACCAGTGAGCTGTCAAAGACATGGGCACGCACGGGATGGGAGTCCGCAAAGAGAACGGGGAGAGATTCCTGGAGTTCTGCCAGGACAACGACCTTACCATCGGAGGGACACTATTTATACATGGTAATCACCACAAGTGCACTTGGAATTCACCCGATGGATTCACCAAGAATCAAATCAACCACGTTGCCATCAGCGCCAAATAGCGCTCATCATTGCTTGATGTCCGCAATCGTCGAGACGCGAATATCGACAGCGATCACCATCTCCTGGTTGCCGAGGTTCAACTCAAGGTAGCCGTAGCTCTGCGCTCAAACACTACTATCAAGGTCGGGAAACGGCTTGACATAAACAAACTGCAGGACCCAGTCGTAGGTGAAGCCTTTAGGGTTTCACTACGAAATCACTTCTCCACCCTTAAAGTGGACCATTCATCTGTCAACGCGGAGTTGAACCGCATCAAAATGGCCTACACAGAAACCAGCTCCGTCATTCTTGGATACAAACGAAACACACGCGAAGACTGGATGTCACAAAAAACCTGGAACCTCATTGAGGAGAGGCGCAACTTTCACCTTCAACTTCTGGCAACTAGGGACGAGGTAGAACACGAAGATCTGAGGCTGCAGTATAGGCGTATTATCAAATGCATATACCGCAGTGCCCGTCACGATCGGCGAGTATGGGCGGAAAATGTGGCGGATTGCGCACAACGCGCTGCCAAATCCGGTAATCTCAGGGAGATGTACAAGGCGACGAAGATCTTGACCGGAAATCGAGCCCCGAGGAAAAAGCCCCTGAGAGACAAAAGAGCCGATCTAATTGTGACGTCGGAGGGACAGCTTTAACGCTGGCGTGAACATTTTGAGGAGTTTTTCCGAGCCGAAAATAACCCCGTTACGTCAACCACAGCTGCAAACCCGCCCGTAGTAAGACTCGATATCGACGAGTCTCTACCAACTAAAGAGGAAGTAGTGAAAGCCATCCAGTCACTCAAGAACGGTAAAGCCCCTGGACACGACCTCATCACGGCGGAAATGCTAAAAGCAGATATACCTACCGCTGCAAACGCTCTAACACTTCTTTTGCGGCACATTTGGGCAACCGAAGAGTTACCGGATGACTTGACTAAAGGGCTTCTCATCACCGTGCCTAAAAAGGGAGACCTCAGTGAATGCGCCAATTGGAGAAGCATTACCTTGCTCTCGAACACGTCTAAGGTGCTGTGCAAGATTATCCTAGACAGATTATCGAGGGCCATTGAACCTCCTCTTCGTAGAGAACAGGCTGGATTCCGACCCAATAGATCGTGCATAGATCAGATTGTTACCTTGCGCATAATCTTCGAACAGGCATCAGAATGGCAGAGGGAAATGAATTTGATCTTTGTGGATTTTGAAAAAGCCTTTGACTCGCTAAGATGGACAGGGAGCGTTGACGCAAAGTTGCAGTCCTCGACAAAATAATCAACTTTATAAAAGCCCTCTACAGGAAATATTTCTGCATAGTCAGTCACAACGGCCTTTTGTCGGAGGACATACCAGTCGACGTAGGTGTGCGTCAGGGGTGTCTCCTTTCCCCTATTTTATTCCTAGTCGTTCCGGATGGCATCATGCAGAAAGTCACGAGAAGCAAGCGCCGCGGCATAGAGTGGGAAAAGTCCAACACTTTGGAAGATCTGGGCTATGCCGATGACAGAAGAAGAAAGAAAGAAGAAATAGAAGGGGCTACGAATAAACACACGGAAGACCAAGGAGATGAGGTGTGGAGCAACAATGTCCTTGCCGGTGCTCATTGGCACAAAAGCGGTGGAAAGGGTCCAAAATTTCACATACCTCGGAAGCATAGTGTCGTAGAATGAAGAGACCGAAGAGGACGTCGCGTCATGAATTGCAAAATCAAGAGCAGCCTTCGCCCAACTCCGTCCTGTATGGCAGTCGTAGAAACTGACCATGAGGGTTAAAATCAAAGTATTCCGGTCCAGTGTCAAAACCCTGCTGTTATATGGATGCGAGACGTAGAAAGTCACTAAGGACATCACGCATCGGCTTCAGGTCTTCGTCAATTGGTGTCTTCGCCGTATTCTCGGTAAATTTAAATGAATATAATCCTCGCTCGTGAAGACAGATATATACCGAGGTTAATCCGCGAGGCTATTGAAATTAAAAAAACATCCCAATTTCAATAGAGAAGATGGCTGGAACCTTTCAAACGCCTGGGATCCCCTGCTTAAGAATATAAAATCCCATGTCCGTGACCACACCGCAGGACCTTGGGACACCGTGAGCGCATTCTGCCGGCATCCAGAGCGGTACGCCAGAAAATTAAGAAATCGATGGCGGTAGATGATAAATAACCAGACCAACTGACAGACATTCACATCTCGTCTGCCCGTGATCACGGTCGCTGTAAAGTAGCCGAAACGTCGGGAATATGTAGTTTTTAACAAAAAATAAAGTCACGTAGTATAATCCGAAAATATTAGTTTCATTTAAATGTATAAAACTCGCGAAAATCTTAGATCTCAGTATTGTCGGTAGTTACTGGCCCCAGAAAGTCTCTAATGTGAATCTGTGGGAACGCTGCGGTGAGATACCGATTGACCTGCAAGTCAAACGCCGCAAGGGGAAGTGGATCGGCAACACGCTCCGACGGAACCCGGAACATATACCAAGGCAAGCCCTAGACTGGACTCCCCCAGGAAAGCGAAAACATGGCCGTCCTAAGCAGACCTAGCGGCGGACGGTAATTGCAGAAGTCAAAAACATCGGGATCACTTGGAGCGACATGAAAGGCGAAGCTCAGGACCGAACGGGATGGCGGCGTACTGTGGACACCCTTTGCCTCATCTAGAGGACATACGACTAAAAAGAGATTAAAATATATAATTTAATTAAGTCCGTTTTTTGTCAGGGCAATTCTTTTCCCTATTGTAGAAAAAAAGGGAAATAATTATAATAATTTTGAAATTTAATAAATACCTATTAACTCTCTCAACTGACTTAGGAATATTCATAATTTAATAAGACTACCAGCGTAGAAATAATAATAAGTGAAGTGATTATTTTTAATACTGGTTATTTTAACTATTTGACGCACAAGGTTAAGGTATGTAATAATACAATGAATAGTAGCTAATCGTTTAACATTTCAGTATGTAATGTATTTTTAACATCTTTGTTTTTAAAGAATTAGTTTGTCAACGGCATTAATAATAGGCCTTGGAGTCAGTGGTGGCCTAGTGGTTAAAAGGTCCGCCTCTCATGCATGAGGGCGCGGGTTCGAAACCAGGCAAGTACCATTGTGATTGTTACGAGTCATATGTACTTTCTAAGAGTATTTAGACTTCACTAATTAATGCTTTCCCAAAGAGGGTTGATGTCAGGCAGGCGGCCGGTCTTAAAAACAATTAGCCAAAACTATTCACAACGTGTAAGGCAGACCCTGGCTAAAGCTGGGAAATTGCCAGGTAGAAAAAGTATAAAACTCGCGAAAATCTTAGATCTCATTATTTCATCTTTACTTAGGATCAACTGTGATGGATAAATGGATAAATTTGTATGTAAATTTACGGGAGGTGATCCTAGAGTGATATACAAAATAATACACAATGGTTTAAAGTTACAAAATTAATTTATGTAGTCCGTGACAAGTCAATACATTTAGGTAAACGTTTTTATAACCATTACATTAGAATAGAAATATTTATTAGACTCTAATAAAATGCCTAGACAGATGCCATCACTTCACTACCATCTTCAAATACCTTAGTACGTTTGTACGTAGTAATAAATTGTAGCCAAAAGCTTGTAAGCTTGTTGCATTACAAATTAGAATTCTATAAGAGTATTTTATATCAATAAAATATAAATATATTGATATTGTCAATGTTTTTATTTGTTGAACGAATTATATTTTTTTACCAGCACCTTTTTAATTAGTATATAGTAAAGTATTAAGGGAAGAAACCTGAACTTATGAGGTGGATCTACTAAATAATGCGGTTATAAAATTATTCCACCAAAAACATGAATGTAAAAAAGCAGAGCCATATAGTGCCTTTGCCGCAAAAAGAACGAAAATCTGAATGAGTTTCAAGTTCAATGCAAAATTGAAAAATGTATTAATTGGTATAAATAAATAAATATTAAACTCTATTTCTTCGCTCTATCGGATACCTATAACAATTATTGTTATTATTTAAAAATGTGAGATGTTATTGTTGGTTAGAATTTTCTTTACATCAGTAATTTTATTAAGTTACTTAAATTTTAAATTCTGATAAAAATTGTGCCGATATAAAATGTATTTAAATCGTGAGTTTTTTTTGTATACCGAGGAATGTGCTAAACATAATATATCAAGATCTGTAGAGTAGGGTGTTGATTATGTGGGGATGGTTCAGAAAAACCACTTGAGGAGGAGGCAGCCCGACCCACTAAACAACGGTGAGTTCCCTCTCCACGAAACGGACAAGACTCCGCCATCGGCTCCGGCTTCGCCTTTCGAACCCAATAGAAGCGCTCAATAGCTGAGGACCTTAAATTAATGTATTGGTGGTAGAAACTCCCGTCCGCCACGTATTAGTCCTCACCGACGACGTAAGACTCTAGGAGACTACTGACGCTGCCATATAGGCTCTACGACGTCGACTCACTTGACGACACACAAGGGAGACGACACTTGACTTGAGAGAGTTACATTTTGCTCCCTCTCCCAAACCAAAGGAGCCAAATTTACGGCATACCCACTCTCTCATCACCGGGCGTATAGCTGAAAGTAGTTACTCACATGTTATTCCAACGACCGAATCTCCCATTCATCCAGGACCTCCACATGCGTCGGTCGCCTCTACGGATATTTACATCGTGCTTTTTTAAAATTATAACTCAGATAAATTAAGTCAAATGACGCGGCATAAAACGCATTTTAATAAGTGATTTTCCGCTAAACAACTGGGAATTACGAAGAAGCTGGGACGAATGAACACCGCTAAGTACATACCTTGGTTCGTTCGCATTTTATGTATTATATGTCAGTCAGTTAGTCAGCTCTAAAATTGGGGACTTTTCCACCTTCATATCTTTATAATCGTTTGAGCTAACTTTATGGAATTTGGGTTTATACATATAGCAATGGATATAATTAAACAGACGTAGTTTTATGTTATAGTTAAAGAGCTTTTAGGTTATCGAAGGATCAAAAGTACCCCCAATTGGTTTGTGTAATGATGCACTCGGCTCTGGATAGCCAGTTGCTTTGCTTGAACTTGGCTTGACACGTGTGTAGCTATCAAAGACGTTACATTATTAAGATTTTATTTGTCATTATATTAATTATAATGACCCCAAATGATATGTATTTGTAATGGTTAGAGAAAACCAAATAATATTTTTCAATATTTATAAATCCATTTTGCACTTTGTCTGTTGTTTGTTCATATCTGCCTTTATTTTTTATCATAAGTCATTACAACTATTAATTTTAGTACAAAAACATGCGAGCATAAGTTGAAAAGAATTTAATGGTTTTATTATTAATATTTTTCTAACGAATAAAAATTCTTCTTCTAATAATTTTGGTAATATTAATTGTTGTTAAAACAAAAGATTAGTAACAATTCAAAAACCAGTGTGCCCTATAACATCATTGGGACACTTAAAGATTAGACATTTGGTAACTTACATAGTTTTTCTGGCAGGAGCAAAAAACCTACAGATAAATATAAATCTTTTTATACAGTTTAATCACTTATTTCTTATATTGCAGTTAGAAATAGCCAACGAAATATTTACTTGACGAATTGTTTTTTTATTTTCTGGATACTTATGAAAGTAATGATTATTAAATCTCATTTTTAACCAACGGAAGGAATGCCTGCTTTGGTAACCCCTAAGGAGGGCCAACTAGTTAGAAAAATCGGTTAGCACGGAAGGTAACCATAATTGGTGATCAATCAATCAATTAGCCAATCTTGGTCCACTGATGGACATAGGCCTCTCCCAATTCGCGCCACAATACCCGGTTCTCCGCCTTCCGCATCCAGTCCCTTCTAGCGACCTTTTTTAGGTCGTCAGTCCACCTGGCAGGGGGGCGTCCTACCTTACGGTAGCCGAGTCGCAGTCTCCATTCTAGGAGTCGTCTGCTCCATCGGTTATTAGTCCTTCGGCAGACATGACCAGCCCATTGCCACTTCAGCGAGCTAATTTTGCGAGCTATGTCGGTTACCTTGGTTCTTTGTCGGATGACCTCATTGCGAACTTTATCCTTCAAAGAAACTCCTAGC
>JAAAKD020000088.1:5152984-5164046 GCA_010014825.2 Danaus melanippus
TTATTTTTAACAATTTTAAACTGCTGCTGATATCAATAGAAACAAGATTTAATGAATAGATAAAAAGGAATTCAACCAATTACCCAACAATTTAGGGGAAAGCACTCGAGTTTGAAGTACTCTAATTAAATACAATAAAATGTAAAATGGACAATAAAACAAACAAATTATAAAAACATTATCAAATCGTTTAGAACATTAAAATTCTATTGTAATTTATCTAGAAACGCACCTTCCCCTTTTTGTGATCTTAACAAAATTGTTTATGCGGTTCCATAAAGGACTACAGAAAACGTAGTCCTTAAGTAGACTACATAGAATCCGTAATCGCATGTACTCTTTCATATTTACGAAAACATGTTCTTGTTTTATTTAATTGGCGTTAAGTGTCTGTTAAGTTATAATGAAACATAAGTAGATAGTATCCGTACAAGTTTTATTGTATACGCAATTAGCATTGTATGGATTGTAATTTCACATCGGGGTCCACTGCGCCCCGACAAAGTGCCCAATTAATATAATAACTGAATGTAATTAACAGTCAAATAGCAAAATAATCATTTGCATTTTCTTTATTGTACGAAAAATATCTCACCTTGATAATATTATTTTTGTTGCGTCACTGAATTTGGTTACAATTATGTCTGATTATGTCTGATTCCCTTTCGCCTTCTAAATAGAATAACAAAGGAAGAAAATATCTATAATACATAAGAGAATATTTTTTAGTTTTATTTTATAACCACTTTGACGAACGTTTATCTTATTTAGATCTGACACTATATCGTCAATAGCATTTTCATTCACATTTCTTTTAATTGACATATTTTTTTTTATTCTTAAATTATAGCAGGCCGGTTCCTAACATTAATATAGTATTTTTAAATTTAGGTATTTAATTCTGAACACGTGCTAACGAAACAAAGGTAATTAAATTCTTTGTAAATTCAAGGTCACACACGTGTTACATAAAGGGTTTTCTTTTTGGAACACGTTTTATTCATCTATTCATCGATTATTATTAATCTTACGATGTAGGTTAATGTTTCTACGCAGTTAAAATGAATAAAGTTTCTTAAGAATTATTATTATAAAAAAATTGTTGTCACTATAATTCTCACTCGGTTTTGCTTGTTTATTTTCTGGATGATCATAATGCCTCTTTGACAACATCCATATCTTTAGAAATAACCTATCACTATGTATTGATTGTGAATAATTATTCATAAATTTCAACAATGTTTTATAATATACTATGTAAAAATATTTCTCTAGTACATCGGTATTTTGTTTTATATTTAGACTGCATAATATTAGCCAAAAATTATAAGCAGTTGTACTCAGTTGTATCCCTACACAGTCTTAAGAAATAATTTACGTTTTTTAATCTCCATACATAGTGTTTGAACTCAAGCCCATGCCAAGGACAACATATAAATATTCATCTTTATCATGAAAGCCTTTAAAAAAAAAATACTAGTTTAAGTGACGTAACGACAAATTTTGCGTGAAAGACACGATAAATCCCCGCTCTCAGTGGGTACCGTTACTTCGACGGCTTTTTCACACAAATTATCTATTCGCGTTATTGATGTTAATTCCCTTGTAAAATATCTTTGGTATGGTTAACCAATGTTTTGAATTGCGAAGTTGATAATTCAAAATTTTTACTTTTTATGTAAATATAAATAATGTCCTTGATTAAAAACGAAAACGAAAACAATAGTGTTTGGATATTTAAGATAGAGGCTCTATTGTGATAATCGAGACAGAGGTATGAATTGTGAAAATATGTACATTTAAAAATTAAACTGCAAGTTTTATAATAAATATATATGTAAAGTACAATAAGAAAAAATTTACAGGATCCGATTGTACATTAAAAATTATTATTTAACCTTTTAGTTAAATTAAATTGTACGTTTATAGAAATATAATTGTCCTCCTCCTGCCTACGGAAGTAATATATATCACATAAGCCTTCAATACTAAAATTGTATAACCTGTGAATAAAATCACAATAGAATAGACAAAATCAAATTCCGTATATCATTAAATGAAGATGATACATTAAAATGAGCAACTATAACATCTACAGTTGAAGAGATGTACGACCTCTGCCACTGGAACTCATTATAACCGCAGCGTTCTTTTGTTATTTTGACACAGGAAGTTATTAAAGCAATTAAATGGGGCACGGCTCAGCCATTATCTCCACAAGTGACGTGTTAATGTCGGCTAGTGATGTGAATATAATGTAAAAATCTTAAAAATACCATAGAATCTACTAATCGATATGATGTGTCGACCTTAATAAAAAAAAATATGACTTTGAGTATAAATATTATTCGTTATTTGAAAACCTATAGATGGAATCAAATTCAACGACTTAGTTATTACATGCATCATCTCATTAAAAATAATGTATTTGATAATGCTGAATCATCTCGACGATCTATTAAAAATCAATTACAAATTGTTTTGATGCTTCGACGCTTTCACATCACTATCGATCTCAAATTATATCAGTTCTTTAATTTTCAATCGGAATGACCGTAAAGCTACTGTTCAATCACAATGCACTCTCTCATACTCTATGGACATAATTGATAGTCATACAGCCTTAACAATAGTGAAATCATCATGATAAACATACCAAATTAAACATTATTACAACACATTAAAAATCAATTTCGAATGATAAAGTTTTGGTGGTATTCAAAAAGTAACAACCAAACTTAAGTTGCGTGGCTCCCGTACTTACACCGGACTAATTTCTAAGACGTTATTATTGTTTCTCATGATTAAATTTCTTTTTTGCTGACAATAGACTTGTACCGTTCGTTTCGGTTTTTTTTTTAATACGATGATTATTGAAATGTACTCACGATAATAGATAATTTTATAAACCGTATATAGTCACTAATAGTGAAGCACATCACATAAAGAACTCAGCAATTGTCTATGGTAAATTTTTAATTAACCATAATGGTAAGCATATTTATTATTTTTGAAATGGAAAGACAAGTGTTAGTTAATATTAAGAAATAATAGCTTTGCAAAAAGTTTGTTATTTTTATTTATTAATTATGTAGGAACGTGTATAATTTGTTAATACATTAATAACGTTTAATGTCACAGTAATCAGGTATACTGTTATAATAGAAATTATCAAAATAAGTGTCAGTCACGCAGGCTTATTTTGGAGGCAGTTATTTTTTTCAACATCGCGTCCACATTAATTTCGACGTCTTTTTACTCGGTTTTTATCCCGACATAATTAAAGGAGCCTCGGTTAGGTGTAAAAACTGGCGAAGTAATGACATTTTAATTGTCTGTGTGATTACTCGTGGCCGGTACAGTCTGGCGCACTTCCTTCGGCTGCCGCGTCTTTATTACAACTGTATAAGAGTTATTATAATAACTGTATATCCCCCGCCTGTTGCCGACCGTACTGTCACATTCATCCTGTTATTACGAATAATTGCATTACGCTTCGTTACAGAGGAAAAAAAAGGTAAGTAGATTTAATTGACACGTTACTCTCTTTGTTCACGCCTAGCACGTGTTGGTTCACACGCCTAGCGGAGTGTTGTAAGTTTTTCATACGTCTGTAATAAACGTGATTTTTTTTTTCTATATTTTTTCTAGATTAATTCAATTAGAATTACATTTGTAATACAATTTGTTTGAAAATTAACAATGATTGATACAAAATGTCTTGATAGGTACAGAACGTTTGTTTCCCTTACATTATAATAAAGCGAGCATTGTCAAAGAGCAGTGAAATATCAAAGTTCCTCAATTGTCTTCAATGTGACATAATAAGCTTAAAATGATAGGGTTTCGTGTTATTATAAGAAATGTTACCCTTTAACGACATCTGGCTTTCAACGAGCTGTGGGAAGCAAAGTGGCTTTGATGATACTTGTTACTGATGACCCAATTAGTGCATAAGTAAGAAATGTAGAAAAATATATAATATGTAGAGAAAATTAATATAAAAATGCCCTTAAATATATGCTATTGTATATTCAGAACGCAAAACGAATATTTTTTTATGACGGTATGAAATATAGTACAAATAAAATTACTTTCAAATAGGCTTTACATTAGTTTGTAGATATGTTTAATACTGTCATGTTTTAAATATAAAAATAAATATATCCATACAAAATTGATATGTATCCTATTAATGTTTGTTGGCAAATTATTTATCCGTCCGTCTACAAGAGGGATGGACGTTTACATAAGTAATTAGCCGATGTTATTGACATATTACTACGATTTACTCTATTGGAAGTTTATCTACGTGCTACGGAGCTACGGCGTAGCATGTCTATAACTATCTTATTATTAAATGAAAATCAACATTCTCTTTTATAATTCAAACGAAAGAAAATATTTTATTATTATTAAAAGCCTCTTCAATCATAGTTCTCAATAATGCCACAGTTAGTTTGGACAAATATTAATACAAAATCAATGGGATTCATTATATAAATAAAAGCACACGCCGTCCTAGGAAACGGGCGAGTTAAATAAGCAACATTAACCAAGAAAACAAATTATACCAACCGCGACTAATCTGCTAACTTTTTATATATTTTCCTCGACTCGCGGCCATTAATACGAAGCAGTGTTTAATATCTGACATCTGTTGCAAAAACTTTTATTATAAAACTAATCCATTGCACACATTACGCACACATATGAAACGTATTTTTACGTACAGGCTGCACACATGGATACCGGCATTTAGTTTAGGAGCTGGTCGTGTTAACGTATGTGTGTAAAATATGAACGCATCTGAGATATAAATATTACACGAATATGATTTAAACAGCATAATTTAAGACGACTTCAACCAAAAAGAAATTTTCATATTAACTGAAAGACGTTACAATGTACAATTATGTAATACATTTTTGTCAAATTTATTTATCTGCGGAACCAAAAGCGTTCATAAAAATGGAATCCAAAAATCTTGAAAAAACCCTTAATAGTTCTCATATCTTTGATACTTTGTACAAAATGTAATTTTATTAATATACTGCATATATTAGACATATACGTACCAAAACTCTTCCTCCCTCCCGGCGCCGATTCTCATCTGCTAGTTCTTAATTAAGTTAGGTTATATAACAAGATGCTCTCATTTAGATAAAGTAACTTTCAGTCCGCAGCTCCAACTTGGGTTACTTAGAGCTTAATGCGTCTTAACTATGTGAGAGCAGACTTTAATTTTAATCCAATTAATCGAATTATATGTATTACGATAGAAGAAAAAAAATTACGTTGGTGACTAACTGTTCAATAATTTTATCTACTCGCAGGTACCATATGTAGTAATAATTTTAATCATTAGTATTATAAAACACTTTAAATTTAATATTATGTATGTATATAAAGTTTGTAATGTTCGGATGTCCACTGGCGATGGTATTACCTTCACCTGGTAGGCCGTCTGCTCCGTTGCTCCCTTTAGCATAAGAAAAAATCTTTAATACATTTTTAATTTTCGGAACAATATACTTAGAAGACAAATTTCTCAATTTCTCAAATGGAGTGTTTTAAACAGTTGATTCATGTATATCTTCATAATTACAAAATTAGAAATGATTTACACAATGATATAGGAATCTATAATTATATGTGACATATATAATTTAGTTATAAGAAACACAGCACTGGTTCTTATCTTCTCCAGCAGAGCTTAGTGTATTAATATAATTAGCAAAGTTCTTTCATTCTGTGACGCGTTCTTGGGGCAGGTGTATATTATTGAGACGGTAAACTTTTAATTGAATTCAATGTTTACACAGCTGTAGCATTATTAAGCATCATTAATAATTAATATACTCTCTGTAAATATTAAGGTATGTAGATTGATGTAATATTATACGGTTATAAACGGTTATTATAAAATGGAAAAGAAATTTTAAATGTATGTATTGTGTTGTTAAAATAAATCCGGATACAGACCTATATACGAAGAGCGGTCGATGAACTGTTCTCATCAAATGGTCACCGTATGTCGGTCAAGGTCTCTCGGTACGAAACTGTTGTTTCTTTCAGAGACTCAAAGGAAATACACACAAGTGTATCGAAAGAATAACTCGACTAAGATAAGATATTACAACTACATATATTCGTAATTAAACAAAATATTCAATGACCAAAAATTTATTTAATATAATATTATACATATATAATAACTATATAACATATAAAAAAGTTACATTGCCTTCAATTACAACATTAATATATGTTCTAATCAAATTTTGTCTCATTAAGTACGACGGTTACCGAGCCCTCTTTATTACAGTGGAATAATACTGGGTAATATCATAGTTACTTAATCAATTCCTTTGTTGGTAGAATCGAGCCGCAGTGGGTGGGGTTGATTAAGAAGAATATTGCTTGATTACGCCCTTGAAGTATGACGTACGTACTAACAGAGATATGGACCTTGCAATACGATTTACTGGAAGGGATATCAATTTATTTCTTATACATTTTTAATTTATGAATTACATACATTATCTTTTTAGTAACTTTTTTAGCATTATTATATACAAAATATGAATTTGAGTGTTTTGCATCTATTTTAGGGTATTTTATTAAATATGTACATATATAAAGATCATAAAATAACATAATGGTCAATAAAAAAATAAACGATTGAATTATCAGAATACATCACGGAAAGGAGAATAAAAACAAAATAGCTATAAATTTATTTATATCATAAATATCTATATAATATAAAAAAAATCGTTTTGCAGTTAAACTCTGATAATGATCGCAATAGATAATGATTGATAACTGTTATAAAAAAATTATTGATTTTGTTTGATTTATTTGCTTTAAAATCTGATCTGATACAGACCATAAATACATTTTACTGTACTGCATCAAGTATATAGAATGGCTTGATGGGTGAGTCTGTGAAAAATGACATTGACATTACAGACAATAAGATAACTGACATAACAATGTTTTGTTAAAACTCAGCAGCTCCAGGAACGTAGCAATTATTTTATATTTACTCTACCTTCTCACCTATTTATATATTATATAGCAACAATTTCAACACCTAACACCTAGTATCAGATGAACTATTTTGTAGACTGTTTCTCTTATCATTAAAAAAGTGTAATGTGAGTGCCGCTTCCATTAGAGCTTTATCATTCGCATTGTCTAAGTCATACAATATTTATCATAGCGACACTGCGGTAGTGTGCGTAATGGATGTCTCCAACGAATGTCTCTGAAACTTATCAAGAGCTAATATTCGATTTAGACACAATTACAGAACATATCCGATTATGATACGTGTATATTGGGTAACTTCATGGCGTACATTTATCACTAGCCACACCAGTCTAAAGTGTGTTTACTTTATTTCTGGAAATATTATTATTTATATAATATTTAGCATTTAATTAATTAAACTATTAATTGATTATATTAATACTATCATAGTAATAAATATTTTTCATCGTTAACATGTAATCGTATCACGAGTAGATAGGTAGGTACCTACATGAATCTTCAAATCATGTCACAATTAATTTGCCTCTCAATCCCTGAACCGTAATGAAATGTCCAAAAATGACATCACACCCGCACAAAAGCCGCTAAATGTAACCGCATAGAGATTACACCGATCTTTTGTACCTTATCTCACTTGCGGAAATCTCACTAACGACCTCAACTCATCTCATAGCGACACAATGGACGAACGAATTGAAACTCGGCTTAGACAAAGCCAATCGTGGGGAATGAACGAAACGGACGGTCAAAAGGTTCTTGTAAATCGGACGTAAAGATAGGACGGTTTACTAGATAAATTGCTGATGTTAAAATATTTAACGTTGTACATATAAATTTCATATATTCATACATCTTGTTATATAATTAGAAGTAGATAGCGTAATAAAAATTTGGGACACGTTCCTGTATAATAAATGTAGATGTTTATTAAAAAGAATAATGTTCTACAGTATAATTTAAAATACAATTCAAGGTAAACGACTAACAAAAATATAGACCAGTGACGTCACTCTATAAGTATTGTTTCGTGGGAGTCAATGACTAAATCACGTCTCAAATTCCTCCTTGTCTAAACGTTGATTAATCATCCGTCTACTCAGAAAATTCCTATATAATCTCATACGCTACATTATTTTTTATATAATTCTTTTGATTTTTTTTTATATATCAATAAGCAGGCTATAGATACTGTAATATTAACGTATGTTAAACAAATTATTCGGAAAGCCAATTAGCAACATTTTTTTTTTATAAATTTTATATAACTCCCCACAATACAAGTGGCCTCAATGTGGTTTATAATTAAAGTGTTATTAGCGAAATTAAAATAATCGTCATAACAGTGAGGTGGGCGACCGAAATCCGTAGAAGGCCACTACACTAATGAGAAATAAATTGTCGCGGCAATCCACAGTAATTAGTGCAGTGTTTGCTCATTTGAAGCAAGCGTGACACTTAAAGTTCGTTGAAATTTAAATTAAGGTGCGTTTCCTTACTTCTATAATAAAATAAATTATATTTCACATCTTATTAAAAGTATTCAAAAAATCATTTTTATACCTATAAGATATACATCAGTCCAATCAATGCAAGGAAGTAAACGAAGACACAAAAATATTTTAATAGTTTTTATTTTATATTACACAAATAGGTACAAACATTAAAATAATAACACAGGAAAACAAAGCTTAAACATAGAAGTTATTAAAATGTTTAATTATAGGAACGGTAAGCGGACGTAATCACTGTGTGCGGTACAGTTTGTTAGGAACATAGTTATTACCAGATGAAATTATACATAAGTAGCGATTACAAAAGTAATTAACAGTCAAATATTAAATCCGAAGGTCGGATGGATTGATGTTTTGTAGCATTTAGTTATAATAACCTGGGAACTATAGCCAGTAATTTTATTAGTACAATTACATCTCATCTTAGTCATCATCATATTGTCAACAAAAAAGTATAAACTCGATTGTGCATTATTCATATGTTTCAAACTGCTTTGGTATAATATATTTCTGTATAATGAACATTCTTTAACTGCATGTGTATATGATATATAATAATATATAAAATCCAAATTTACTGTTAACTAAAAGAATGGTTCTTTTATGAACACTCAATCCACCTGAGAGCACCTTTCATGTCCACTGAAACATAAGGTTTTTGTCTGGCATACTGCTTTATTTGAAAATGTCAAAATGAAATAATATATATACAATAGTCATCGCTCATTTAAAACGATTCAGAGACCTTGATAAAATTAATTGCCAGCGATTTATATTATTGTCGCAAAAAAAAAACATTTTCTCATTGAAATATCACGCTTTGACATTTGAACAATAGTTTGAATCAGAGCGGTGTGTAATTATAGTGCAGTAACTATTTACAATGTGAATAATTATTGCAGTTACCCCCGTGACTGAAATAATAATAATTGCTATTCAAAATATAGCGAACAAAGTATCAACTGAGGCTGGTTTGACCGGTGTCAGATGCTATGATTATTGCATGGGAGTTTAGAAAATTTTATACGGTTCTGTTGGCTTTTGTTCAATATTTGTCATTAACGACTTCCCCGACATAAACTGTCTCTGATAATGTTATACTCTCATTTTAGTTCAGCTTATGTTCAGATCGAGAGTAAATTTATATGGTTTTGGTGTGTACAATTTAAGAACTGAAATCCGAAGGGAAGCCCAACGAATATATTTATCGCATAATCGGATATAGATAGAAGAGAAAAGTTAGCATTCCACAGAGATAACCCTCGCACCGTCTATATTTTAGTTGAGACGTCGTGTCGATGACACCGCATTGTGATATATCGACCACTGTGCGAGGTGCAAACAACTCACTAGGCACGCCTACAGGCTACAATCTCGACAAAAAAGAAAACCACCTCTGTGCAGTACACTGAGACGCAATATAGCACAATTTTTATCTTGCAGATTTATACGAGGTACACACATCGTATTGCAAGCTGCATCTGAGGTTGTGTGCGCTGAGGCTGTGCGTGTGTGCTTGCGAGATGCGAGCGCGAAAGTTTTGCATATGTGTAATGTTTCGAGATATACAGGTGACACAGGCGATACGCGGTAGGCGGAGCCGAGAGAGGGTGAAACCTATCGGAAAGAGATGGCGGACGGGCTATGATAATGATGTTATAGCTTTCTTGATGTTCGCTCTCCTTAGTTTTATTATTTCTCGATCTACTTATAAGGCGATATAAATGTTGAGTGTGAGCGCTTTTAAAATACGTTTATTGTGTCGTTATAGCCCCGGCCTAAGGAAAGCAAAAAGTTTAGTATGAAGATTTAAGATTTCATATAGTAAGATCTATTGTTCCTTCTTACGACTTGATAAGACTTTATAACATGACTTTAGCCACCTACTCGTAATTGCATAAAGAATAAAAGCCGAGTGAGCCTATTTATATCATTTAATTTATTTGTATGGTAACCTCTACAAAATGAGTAGATAGGCATGTAAGTATATGAATAATTTAAAATCTTAATAAACACAACGTCAGTATACGTATGTTCTTTGTACAGGACACAAGAGTGAAGTACTGTAACCTCAGTTTAATTAAAGCAACCATTTCATCACCTCAAGCCATCACAAATGTAAAGGCAATTTTAATTATGAAAGCCCGTTGAATATCACCGAGCGAATGAACCGAGGCGTTAAGTAACCGCAGGCTAAATGAATTGCAATACAATATTATGATGGTACAGATAGACAAACAAAGAAAATTAAATAAATACAAAGAGAGCCTTGCTCTGAATTTACATTTCTCTACGTTTTTTTGTAAACTTAACAATAGTTATTTATAGCCTATTGAAAAAACTTCAATAAGATGCTTCTTAAAGTATTTAAGTATTTACGTATCAATTATTTAGTAATTATTTTTGTTATATAATATAATCTTGAGGTTTTTAAATTTAATCATAGTAGAAAAAATGTCGACTCGAACAAGACTCGTTTAGATCTATTAGTT
>JAAAKD020000088.1:5186669-5199515 GCA_010014825.2 Danaus melanippus
ACCTTAAAATTCTAGAGCAAAAAAAACTGTTACAATTAGACAGTTTTTGTTCGTAGTTTTGAATTAAAGAAAAAAATCTCTGACAAAAATAAGTACAATGAGTGACACGTCAGGTTGGGGTTGTCGGGCCCTTCGAAAGTGTTGGGTGTCATTCGAGATTGCGATTTTTTGAAGGCTTTTGTATTTTAAAAGATGTAGAGTATCGTCTTGCATAAATTAACAGATGTACATTATGAATATTCCCATGTATATTATCTTTTGTATGTGTGTTATTGGTGTTTTTATTAATAATTTCAACCTTACATCAATTGAAATAGCATTTGCACTTTCAACCGTTGCTAGTTTAACTATGACTATGATTGTATTTTATTTTTGATTTAACTTTTAGCTAGCCTTTAGATAGACTTTTTTAAATTCATATTAAGTGAAAACTTATAAGTCAAAAGTAACCAAAAATACTACCAATATTATAGGGAATGAAGCACGGACAATGTTGCCAATATTTATTGCTCCCCATAGTCTAAGTGGACAAATTTACGACGCCCCGTACATAATAAATCATTTTTCACGGCGACGTTTTAAATACATTTTTATAAGAGAGCTCATGTACACCCGGCAACGCAGAAGTTCTACTTCGATTCCTTATATACATTGGAATAAGGGCTATCGTATAAAGTCATTCTGAAGTATTACAGTACCAAAGAAGTTCAAAATTTATAAGTAATTTGCGAATAAATCTTCCTAAGTAAGGGGGCTTTTTTTGTTACTTGGGAGTCTTACACAATGTAAGTCGCTATTAACGTGTGTACCGATAATTGTCACACATATTTTAGAATATCTCCCTTAAAGACGAACTTTTGAATCAATGTGAAACAGGGAATCCATTATTTATATAATTCAAAAGATTTCTATGCATTTTTTTTCTAAAATAAAAGAATAATTTCTAGTTTAGTGGATATTAATAAAAATCTATTTCCTTTGTTACAGAAGGTGAGTTCACAATACTGCTTATTAGAGCGTCTGCAAAATCCCATGACTGCGATACGTAAGTGTTTCAAATAGGTGTAGTATTATGAATTATAGAATAAAATAGACACATTTATTATAAAACTGGGGGAATTTTACGAAATACAAAAACTACTTGTCTTTTTTACTAAATTATTTTACAATAATTATACACCTTACACATTATAATAATATTTTTCATTATAGGTAATTTCAAAAGTCATATATGTACAAATACATCCATAACATACTCGAGTTGTCTAAATTCGTGTCACAGGAAGCATTTCTTTGTTTTCCACATCAGCCCCATGACAATCAAATACAGTGCCTCGACCAATCAACCGTGCTCGATACATCCGCGTCATTATTGTTTAAAACAATTGAACTTGTTCAATATACCATTAGATGTTTACGATTTCACCAAAAAATTATTACATCCATACATTTTAATTTTGCTGATATCTGAAGACTGTATATTCGTACTTTATATCTTTGACAGCATAACTTATATTAAATAAATAATAGCTGAAGACCTTAATGAATTTTATTGCATATCAAGACTTCTTTAACTAGAAGTAAAGACACAATCATATTAACAAGCTCAAACGTCAACGCGGAAAACTTTACCTGCCCCGCCTCACTTCTTTGTAAAATGGCCTCTATTTGCGCAATCACAATGCGTAATGACGATCGTTAGTTACAACTTGTGCAGTAATTGACATTATTTTACAATTTCTTCGTGTTTTTTTTCTTCCTGCATAATGAAATCGTGCCCAGCCGCCTGTGCACCGATTGCCTATGTTAATTTAACGCAATGCGAACCAGTTATTTCTGTTTTATCTCACAAATTTGTATCTTCGTATTTGTGATATATGGACGTGAAGTAAACGAACTATAACGATTTTTTTCCCACTCTTTTTACAAACCCTTTGTAAATACATACAGTTTTGAAATACATTCTTGAGGTAACCCTTTACAAACTTCATCTCAACGATGTAAGAGACAATCCAAGACAATTAAAGTTCACTAACGACTCAAGAACAGAGAAAAGGCAATATCCACTTCAATCTATCACCTACGAGGAGCAGTTAGTTCTCTCTACATATAATTTAAAGCCATTAAAGACATCTGCAGACCCCAATGAGTTCGCTTACTTGGGATGCGTAACGTCCCTTAGTGCCCTTTTTTTGTGTTACGTGCGGGGGTGACTTTTTCGAGCAAGGGGTGAGCGCGTGGGGTGGTGTGTTTATGACTCCGATGTTCTTGACTCATATTCCTCGTTTTATGAAAAACTTTGCGTTAAACCGCCTATTTGAGTCAGTATTTGTCTGTGAAGATGGCATGTTCTTCTACCGACAAAAAACAGGCTCCTTGTATCACGGATATTTCTTAATTCTCCTTTACTGTTATATATACATATATATATATATAGCTTCAATAATTTTTGCTTATTCATGTTTATATCTTCTGACATCAAATACTGGGAGGACGTCAACAAACATTGTTTTGTGGCTAAAAGTCATTTCATTTTAGGCATTAAGCACTCGGGTGTCGTAGAACTTAGGACAATGTTTAATCACATCGAACCCTGATTAAGGAACCCTCGGCCATAAAAACATTATCGTTTTATCCCTCCGTAAAAAACATAAAGAACAAATACAATGGCCGATCTGATGCATCAGATATTGGCAGTTAGTAGCATCCATGCATCTTTGCTGATTACATCTGACGGTAATATTGAAGGATATTCTGATAGTAAATAAAATAAATACAAGATCTCATTACGAAGATGAAATATAAAGGAATATTTTAATGTTAAATTTTTATTTGTATATAGCCGTTCAGTTTATTTAGTCTGGTCATAATTAGATATGGAAAAGTGAAGTCGGAATTCATAACTCGTCGTATTGAGATCTTCCATCCCATTATGGTCGCTTTCAATTGTAAAGTCGTTAGAGTATCGATTTGTGACTTAGGCTTTATGGCTCCATTTCATTTAAAGTTAATAGCTCTCGTGTTGTGAAAATGTCAATTAAAATAGAATTCGTTAAATATATTACTAAAATTGATTATTGCATGCGGTGGAATGGACATTTATGTTTCTGTATTTATCAAGGAAATGTATGAACATATTTAATAACTTTATTTTATTAGTTTTCGAAGATTAGCTGCTTATATAAAGACTAATGCTAGACTACTTCTTATCCTCATATAAACCAATCCCATACATGTCTCTATTTAAAATTTAGTATGGTTTTAATACTTTATATCTACAATTACAAAATGAGCGTCTTGTATCTGTAAAAATGATATAGAATTTTATACGTTTAAATATTGATGATAAAGTTTATATAATAACATTATGCTCTAACAGCTATAGTAAGAACAAAATAAGAAATTCCGAAATGAGATTACTTTATCGGACAATTATTTACATTTGCCTTATGTTGACTGAACACATATAAATAGGTACGGTTCGCATTGAATTTTCTTTTCAATTACAAGATGGCCAGCAAACATGAATGGTCGCGAGGGTGAAATCTCTAAAGCGTCGAGAAAAACATTCGGGCACATTTCTAGCGATATGCTTAATGCACCCCCACACAAATTATCGATTAGACGCTTTTTTATGCAAGAGGGAGTGCTGAGCGAGGGAGAGTGGCTGAAACAAAAAACGTTAAGAGTGAAATAAAAAGTTTAAACAAGTAATGCCATGGTAGCCCCTAAGATGTAGGAAAATCAATAGTCGATGCTGCCGATGCAAATCTTCTGCAGATGCAGAGAGATTTGAATTTCAATTCGGTTGATTTGAGACGATGTATTGTTTGCCGATATCTTATATTTATTTCACATTAAAATTCCTATTTCTATTGAAATAATATTTAAATTTTATTAAGAAGAAATAATGTAGAGCAAAAAAAAATTTTAAATCTTCTATCACTACTGTCTACTACTTACAGTTCTAACAACTCTATACAACTATATGTAATACAAAACCTCGTTGTAGAAGGAACCATATATTTATATGATCTAATTAAAAATTTAGTTTCTTCTAGAGTTACTTTATATGCAATGCATAATACAGATAATATCGATCAACAAAAATTGTAAAGACGCGTCCTCGAGACCCAGGAGGTCCTCGGCCCAATTAAAGGGCCCCCGGTCTCAGATGCGCACTCTTCTTGATCGCTCGAGCGTCATCTTTAAATTTCCGCCGTTAAGATTTAATTTTTATCAAGGCCCTGCGGAGGGGGCAACCTGTCGCGCCAAATATTTTCCTCCGTAGTTTTTTCCCTCCGATGGCACTTACCCACCTCCCCTCGCACGCATTTTTTTATCATTAAAACCCGGAGTGGGGTCGCCGAACCCGCGTTGCCAACTCGCGCTGTCATAACAAAACAATCTTAGGTAGCAAATATTGCAACATTACTTATTTTTTCTCTATTTATCGTTGACATTTTTATTTCGTTGTCATTTATATAAATTAATATTTTGAGAAAAACTATGTAAAAGTACCTACATCGTTATATTCGTTTTATACACTAAACCATTCAAATTAGAACGTGGATCATAGATACACTAAGTTTTATCGCAATTTAATCTGAAAATGCAAATACATCCATATAGCATTTTAAATATATAGATCTCAAATTTGTATACAATTTTGTTTTAATTTTCACCAGTACACCTTAAGAACAAATAGTCAGTCTGTTACTGTTAGCAGAGAACGAAAAACACCGTAGATCGGGCACGTCTCTCTTGTAAGCTCCCAAATTTTCTTCACATCAGACCACTTATCACTCCCTGCCAGTCCATCGAGCCCAACCGCTAATTGCGTCCGTTAATTAGGAAACGTCATGAGTGTTTACCAAGGAGCTGAGTGTGAAGTTCGGCCCCTAATACTGGCGTGAAATTACTTCCGACTAAGTTGAAACTTTTTGAGAAAATCAACTTGGCGGGATTAATTAGCTGATGGGTAGGATTAGACGCTGCGTCTGCGGTCTAATAAGATTATGAGAGTTTTGTTTCTAAAAGTTTCTAACTTTACTTACCTTAATTTGGCTGGCGCCTTTAATGTTTCTTCGCCGTTTGGATCAAACAGGATTTATTGTAACAATAATTAATGTAAGCGCAAAAATAAATTACTATTATTGACACTGGAAGAGAATGGTGGTCAAAAATCTCAATTTATGAAAGTCACTTTGATTAAGGATTTCGGATTGTTTTAATAAGGAACTCAAATAAAGACGCTTCGAATAAAACGGATCGTGAAGGTGTGTCGAGGTAATTAACACGTAGCGGCTTAATTATAGTCCGGATCGAGGCTAAGTGTAATGTGTCATCGGCACACTTTATTGACTCGTGCCCTTAAATTTACGTTATTGCTTTATTGAAGGTTTTATTAATATAATTTAAACGTCATTTAAACTCATACAATTCTCTCATTTATTCTGTACAGCACAAAGTGAGATATCTGAAATGCCAATCATCTTGAAAGTTCATCCCAACATTCTTCATCTTAATTATGAATTCATTGCTGTCCATTGAGACTCTCAGAAAAACAGCTCATAGTCTTGTCTTATTAGCATTCCTCCTCCGTGCGTTTTCGATGAGTAATTGCTTTCTTAATTTGCGTCATCCATCCTTAAAATAGGGCAATTTTTCATTCGACTACCCAAGTCTTATATGGACGTAAAGGTTGTAAAAAACACTTCCTACCTACGCTTTATATAAACATCTTTTATACCATATTTCCCTCGGGTCTCTTACACAAGTACTTAATTACTTTGACTTGCAAGTTAGTCGCAGTTCTAGTCGTTCGTGTTAAAAATTGAAGTGAAATTTACAACTCATAATAATGGTCGTAAGGTTAGTGAAAGACGAAGCTTAACAACGTGAATTCGTTAGTCGTTGTTTGCGGGCCGATGGCTTTCTTTCCCTTCCTAGGCCTTAATTTATTCTCCAAAAATATAAAAGGATTCTGGGGAGACGACGAGCGTCGTTAGCGATATTGTAATTTTATTATTTGTATTTTTTTCGAATACTTTTAATCACTAGGGCTAAATTCAATGGTTAGGGTGGGAGCAAATCAGATTTCAATTTCAATTAGCGAAGGTACCTCTTGGAATGATCCAAATCAAGAGAATTAGTATTGATGAGTGTGGTCGTTAATATAAAATACTTTACTCAACTCAATCAAGCCGATTGTTACTACGAAATAATCAAAAGAAATCAGTTACAAATTGTATAAATATAAATTTTGTATCAGGTAGTATAGATATTGCGGAATAAAAGTTAATCGTAAGTATAATAAGAAAGAGATTAACTAATCAAGAATTCAGACAAAATCAGCTTACAATTCAAAATCTGGCGCCGTTATAAAATACCACTTGACAATTAAAGTCCCACTGCACGCAAAGCATAAATAATTAATTTATACAACGTCAGCCATTGTAAAATCACTTTGACTGTCATGTGGGACGTTTAAACTTGAAGTAATTACTGAACTGAAGCAACTGAAAGGTTAGAAATAATTGGATAATGGACAGGTTATACACTTAAATGACATGTAGTTGCGCTTGATACGTAAGTGATAAAAAATGGAAAGTATCATGTACACCGTGAAACTTTTAGAAAATATGGTACTGCGGTTTAGAATTTTAATTGTTTCTAATATTTGTTAAAGTGTACTTTATTCTTAATTACTAATAAAACCATGTATCCAATAATTACACTTTATATTAATTGTAGACATTCTTAGCTCTTCGTCTATGAATATATAATAGAGCTTTTAATTTTAATCATCCCAGAACAATTTTAATACCCGACAGAAACAAATTACAAATCGTCTTAAAAATGTTTTACAAAATTCAATTTGTCCAATTCGCCGACACGAACCAATTAGAGAGCCGGACGTCAAGGAAGCCGCAATTAAAAGGAATTCTCGAATATCTTCCGACTTAATGACTTCTTTGCTTGTTAATTTCTTGTCGCGAAGGAAAAAACGGAGTCGGATTAATTCCAAGTGCGAGTCGATTGTTTGCATAAGCCGACGCTGGGGAAACATCACCTCTTCGCCACCGGCTTAAAAAAATAATTAAAATTCGTAATCACTCTTGACTCGCCCCACAGGGGGACGTCTTCAGTCTGTTTGTGCAGCGGAATCGTGATTTAGGAAACTTCAAATGTTGTAGGTCGCTTTTACATTACAAAAATGACTTTATTACGAGACATGAGTCTCGCGACAACCTTATAGGAATGTTTATAGACGCCTTAAAATTTCTACATGCACGCTACTTCAAAAGTTTTGTAGCTTCGTTACGGTAACCAACAAAATATGAAAGCTCATCCTCGCATGTTCGCTGGTAGTTTTCTGGCCTATTAACAACATATTTGGGAATATTTCGATTACCATAAAGCGCTCGATGTGGTGTACAGTATGTGCATTTATTGTTTTCAAATCTTACAACCATGTGATTTATTCAGGCACAGTTACATAAACTGACCGATCTTTTGACTGACGGATTTTTACATTTCTGTACCTAACGTATGATGAATTTATTGTCTCTGTTCATTTCAGTTTATCAGAGAAATGTTGTTTCAGACTTCATCATCATAAATTAAGGAATCGTCTTCTCAGGTGCCTTTTTATCTTTTTCGACTTAGGACTGCGATATATAGAGCGACTCAATAGAATGTAAAATAACCAACAATGGGTAGACATTTCCTTGCTTTATTCAAAAGAATTCGGGCTTATCACGGTCTTAAATTAATAAGCATTCAAGTTGAGCCAAGTAAAAATGAATAAGGCTCGTAACACCGAACAATGGCGTAATAAGGATGGTGCATTTTGTCCCTGAGAGCTCGCTTGCAAAACAACAATAATTCTTCTCCCCGTGAAAAGATTTTCAGCGTTATTCCACTTGAAATTATTATTTTTTCTTGTCGTCTTCTTGCCATTGTCTCGGACTGAGGTAAGTAATGAAAGAAATTGGGGGTTCTTAGCCAGGAAGGGACGCCAAGATTTGCGTGGCCACGCCGCCGTCTAAGCCCGAGTAATGAGACAGCTTTAAGACATTCCGCTCAGCGGTCGGATTTATTAGATTCAACCAAACGGAATTAGCCATCTTGTGGATATGAATATTTTTCGTTACAACTTTTATCGTTGTCATATTATGTAAAAGATATTTTAGGTACCTACTCCAAAAGAAATATTCTATACGATTTGACATAACTCACATTTCTTGATAATTAATTATATACTAAAGTTCTTTTAATAACGTCCAATAGTCAAACAAAAACACTTATTTTTAATTATAATATGTAAATTAAGCTTAGTCGTATAATTCAAATATTAAAAGTTTGATATTCGCACATTGTTCCTCTCACACAGAATTAATTCTATTTGTATCTGTCTATCAAACTCGATCACAATATCTCGTACATATCGTCTTAAGTCAAACAATGTATATATTTACATAATCCCAAGGAGGTTTTCCACAAAACTCTTATATCTTGACCTGCCATCCAGCATTTTTAATCTCGTTGGTAGAACACGTGGGCCCTTCCGTCCCCTTCTTGTTTACCTCCGAAATAGTTTAACGGTTCCAATTTGCATATACTTATGCACAGTCCGTCCTTGGTTGTTAACTATACCCTTCTTTGGCAAACCAAATTGTAAATTTAAGGATATCAAATGAATCTATAATTAATATTTATTTTTTTAAACGGCTTTCACAATAACTGGCATATATTTTTAAATAATACCCATAAAGGCATTTTATATATTAGTGGATAATAAATAACATAAAAAATGAATCAGCTTTGGAATCCTATGTAAACACAAGTGTTCCAAAAAGATATGAGCAGGTTAGACGTGGGTCTAATCGATATCCTTATAATGATTGCCGGAGGAACTCGCATACGAAATAAGGAGGGCTACACGGAGGTGTCCGGGGGAGGCGGGGGAGATATGAGACGATTTAGATTTTTTCCCTCTTTTATTCTTACGTTTTTTTGGGGGAGCCCCCTCGAAAAGGGTGAGGAATTTAAGACGGTGCGATCGATTTTTCCTATGCATTGGTATTCTCGTAATGTCTTACTTGAGATTAGAGTTATGCTTTTATGTGCTGGCCTGCACAAATATTTATAAGGTTGAAACAGAATAGAATTATTGAGTACAGTTAGAAATTTGTATTATTTGGGCAGATACATTTAGACTAATATTTTGATCTGTGATAATCGATGACAGTTAAGAAAGTATTACATTGAAATCCTTATAATGCGAGTAATTAATTATAACTTAATATTATAAACAAATAAGTATTAAGATGACTTGAATTTATAACAGTGTTATAGAATGATTTGTATAATGATCACGGGTTATTTAAAGTGATGATGTTTGCCAATGATCGGTTGTCATTAGCTAGAGTCGAAATGGAACAATATTTTCGTTCATTAATAGATTACCGGTGAACGAGTACAAAAGCTAAGGCGCGAGCCGCAAAGGGGCTAAAAGCCTTTCGGGCCACAAAAAGTCTCAATTAAAAACCTGACGGAAGCTTTTAGAAGGTAATCCTTCAAATTGTTTCCAACGCCCCCTCATTAGCACGGAAAGTGTTAAAAGTAAACTTTTTAATCTTTATTACTCGACGACTACGCTAAACGGGTTAAATTATTATAGGACAAGCGGTATCTCATTTTTTATTCTTAACCCTTCCTTGATATAGTAATTTATCGGTAGCTGGGGAAATTTTCTTTGAATAAAGCTATATCTGAATTTGTTGGCTGTTTTAAATGAGGGTGGTCTTTGACAGGATTTACCATTAATATTCTTCTACCACGCCTTTGTTAAATACAATTTTATTAAAAGAAACCAAATGAGCAGTTAATTCAACTTCGGGATTTATTTTCTTTCTTAAAAGTTTGATAGTCTCCGCAAACGCAAATATACAACTCAATCACGTTTAATACTTATAAAAGACTTATTAGTTTACCTCGTTTATATTCTTCAAAAAAACATCCATATCAAAGTATGCTAAAATTGAGTAATCAGAAGCGGACAAACTTCGTTAATTACGCGAATAAATCCAAACAATACGCGGTCCAACTCCGTTCAAACAAAACGAACGAATTAAGAATAAAAAAATATACAACAGCTTGTGAAAAACATTTCCTTGACAAGTTTTATTTACCACAAACATTGTTACAAAACGACCGGACGGAGTTGGCGATGAAAAAGTTTTACGTCATTAAATTCGTTAATTAATTCAAATGAAACCGCGAGAAAAACATTTGCATTCCCCAGCTTTTCTTTTGTACATTGAATAAAAGTCTTAGGGTGAGTACAAAAAAATGAAAGATTTGTACAAAATTTTCAATTGTATACAGTTTTTCGGCTATATCTAGCAAGGAGGCTCGATTTTTGGAGAGTTGAGTCAGAGAACAGATTGTTTATTTTACACTAAGAAAATTAGGATATATTGTATAATGTAGGGATTGTTGTAACGAATATTTGTCTTTAATAAATCGAAATCATCTATAACTATTTTATATTGTTATAATAATATTAATTTTTATTTCGCATGCACCCTTTGCCGTGCAAAATAAAATCCTTAAAATGGGAACAAAACGTTTAATAAACCTCCGCTGTTGACTAGAATTAATTAATACTTCGCCTTGTCTTGCAAGTTTTTTGCCCCTTACATTAGTCGATATCATTGCTCAAGGGTCGAGGGGAGTGGTGTTCTTTATAATGGTGTAATAATTAAGACAAAAGCCTCTAGATTACAGATAACTTACTTAATTATTCATTTTCAACATTTAAGGGACCATTCAAAATTCATTTATTACATCGTTTTTTTTTTCAATAAAACAAACTGGATTGCTTTGTAGGGTTATATTTTGAAATAAGTAAGTCGTCAGTTGACAAGTCGGTTTTATTTGTCTATGAAATTACTAAGATAACTTGCCCGCCACAGTTTAGAGTGCCTTAAATTGGTTTATCTACCAGTCGAATAAGGAATTTCATGGTTGTTGAAGGTTGTTTAGTCTCTTAATTAGTGTCCGAACGTTTTAAAACATACAATGAAACTTCTATGATATATTTTATAAGTATTCCTTTAAGCCGTGTCGTAACCACAAATGTTGTTTTGAAACGTAAGAGTTTTAAAAATAAAGAAGTAATAGGATTTTCTCGACCTGAAGAGTGATATTAGCGCCTACGCCGCATTGCTCGAGCTTGCTTTCACGAAGCGTGAAAGAATTAAAAAAATCCGCACACAAAATTATCTTCGTATAAACGCCATGTACAAGGCTCCATCTGATAATGTGGCCCATTAATTTGAACAAAGTCCTCGTCGACACACCGTCGTTGGCCTTATAAAGGTGAAACGACAAAATTTATAAGTTCGATTACTTTAATCTCGGTTAACTTATGCGAATACAATTTCAAAGCTGACAAAAGAAATGCACGCAATAAATCGTGACTGGCTTATCTTTTAAATATGCCTGTATTGTTTGTAGGGGGTGTTGTATAATCTAAAACTAACATGGGTAATTAATTTAATGAAGCATGTTGTGGATCACGCAAAGTTTTTCATTCCCATGTCTGTTCCGGTCGGTGTTTGCCCGTCTACACTATTTGGGACACTTTATTTTCATGCAAACAACATAATCCTTTACCAGGAAACGTTTTCCTTCCTATTAATGCAGTACTGGTCGTATTATTCAAAAAATAATTAAATATTTTTTTATCTCATATGTATTCTGATACTCGCAAAAACATTATTCGTAATCAATGAGATACTAATGAGCGTAATACGAATCTCACTTCTTAATCCCTTGCTGTATAGCGAACTGCAATAAATAAAAGCATAAAGGCACAAGCCATATTTCTCGATTAAGTGCGAAAGTGTACATCCAATACAGCTTGTACCAACAACAAAATGTAAAGAGCAGTTCATATTTCATCGAACGATCGCTATGGTATTGACTTGCCCCGCGTTTTGCATAACGTGCAATGTGCTATTCACTTTTTGATGTACGCATGCATTTAATTTCATTACCAGTTGTAGGTAGTAGTGGACGCGTCATTACGGTCTTCATTGGTCACGCAAATCAGATCGTCTTGTCCGCACAATTATAATCAGTGCGTTACGGTATTCATAAGCAAAGAACCTAATGTAATCAAAGATTTAGCCATCTGTTTGCAGAAAAGTTATGACGAAGAAATAACTTTATCAAGATTCATTCATCTAACATTATTAAAGTTTTCAAATCCATTTGATATTCTCGACAATACATACAAACAAGATTACACAACAGTAGATTATATAATGAAAAGAAGTTCAGAATCAAAAAGTTTACATTAACAACAATCAAGTTCATATATTTTAATAACGAAACAAAAATAAAAGTGCATCTAAATCCTTAAAATATGATCATTGTTGACACTCGATCTCCATAATCCATAAAGCTTCTTACCATAAATAATACGTGTAGTGCTAACTATAATAGCGATGTGCGTAGGCGCAGCCACGGATCGACAGACCGATCTCGATTGTAAATCAGCTGTTATACCTCTGGAATTCTAGCGCTGTAGTGCTTCAGTATGTAAATCTTATCTGAAAGATTCTCATTATAAAAACTTATCACAACAAAAACTGTCAAGGAAGATAACAAAAAACCGATCGCTTATTAAATAAGATTAAAGATACCATTGCTATTCATCATGATCTAGTAAATTTGTAGCAGCTTCAGCCTGTTTTTAGAATTAGCATATCGCTTAAGTAAATGATCAAGTAATCAAGTTGGATAATTGAATATATCAGCGGAAAAATC
>JAAAKD020000088.1:5215981-5232005 GCA_010014825.2 Danaus melanippus
TATATGTATTAAATATATAAAGACTTTATTGAAAGACATTATTATCACGAGGCAGTTAACTTGGATCTTACTATATTCGGGCATGCATTTTCTCAGACGTGGGATGTATTCTAGCTGACTTTCAGTCATTTCTATGTTTTGCCATGCAAGTGAATTAAACGTATGGCATTGTGAGCGTGTTGTGCATTTCGATTGCGCGAGAATAATTTTATTATTCATTTGAAGTGTCAGTTTAATTAAGTTTTGTTAGCAGATGCGGTTGAGTTTTTATAATAGCGCATTGTTAGGTTGGAAATAACTATGATGCAGCGTTATTGGCTTCGCTGAAGCGTTGGTGTCGTTCGTGTTAACTTGGAAGTGGGGTCCGATTTTATAAACCGCACATACCTATTTATTATTAAACGTCACACGGAGTAATAAAAAATAAAGCAGGCTGTAATATTTTATAGCGCAATTAATAAACAAATTATCGTTTTTTATAGATAATTAATATTGGCGGCAATTAATGGTTCATAGATAATTATATTAATTGTAAATTACATAGGATTATCGTCAGCTTCGGCGTTTTGTAATCTTTATCTTAGTTTATGGTTTAATTACATTAATAATACCTCGTTATGTATCGCCGTAAAGGTGTAAAATTAAATACGGCGCCATATTTAAACTAATAAATGTTGGCCGTGAAACCTGAAGAGCACCGAAGCAGATTGTGGGTTACAGAAATGGCGACATAAATATACGTTCAGAGAAACAAAACTATGTTATTTTTCGTAACTTTTATTTAAGCAGGGGAACGTGTGTATAATACCAAAAGTTAAAGTAACCATGTCCCCCAAATCTAACCCGCGGCTCCCATTGTTCTTGATCCATAAAAATTACTTAAGATAATTCTGGACTCCCTTAGGCTGAACATGCATAATTATTATTTCTCAGCCTTTAATGTTTGGCTGAACAGGTGTGGTTTTAATGGGCATTTCGTGTTTTAAATACATTTCTAGATTAATCTAATAACATCTGTGTAGATTTAACTTAGCTGCAAATGTATCATGGTGTTTGATTCGTAAATGCAACAACAGGAATACCATCATAATAGACTAGTAAACCAAAGATTCTCATCAAAAGTTATTAATTTTCATCACCAATAATAAATTCTGGTGGACTGAATACCCGAAGCGTGTCGGTTAAGCGTATTTTAATAACATTTTTGGTCGCAAGTAATTACTGTTTATATCATCAACACCGACCTCAATTAAGTGAGTTTTTTGGAATGCGACAATCACTTCGTGATTACAGTCCTAAGAGAACTCGGTTATCATTTCACTTCGTATTCGTATCTAAGGAATAATATTTTTTTTTAAATACCATTAGTCATGTTGTTAATAAAACACCGTCTTCACTGGACCATTTGTTGATCGGAGCTCATCGAGATAAGTAATATCGAATAAGCAAGGAAATTATAACGAAGAGACTAAGTTTATTTCCATAATTTTATATAAGTATTGATATTATATACATACATATATATAAATTTTTAACAGCATTCTTAATTGGTATGTCCATACAAATACAACTCACTAATGCCTGTTCAACGATTTTGTCTTCCGTCACATTTAGGCGTTACGTAATTGGTGTTGAAAATATATAATTTGATGTCCCACGTTTATCCGTCAGATTGTATCGTATGAAGAGAGCTTTATATTAATAGTCATCAACCATACTTGTGACGTTTAATTTTGATATAATTTTCTTCACTGCTAGAGATAAGGGTTTTAATGTTTTATGGTTTAATATTCATTGTAAATGTTTTTCATAAAGCTATAAGTATCAACTGTTATTTATATACTTCACTGTACTATAATTATATCGAAACTCGGTCAACTGAATGTATCAAAGATTAATTAGTGCTGTCCAATGCCAACTCTATCGAGCAATCTATTTAAAATTTTAATACAGAAATTGAAATGCGCTGTTTTTTTTTTGTTCAAAATTTAGATTGTTTAAAATATGGTTTCTGATTAAGCAATTGAAATCTATAAATTTTACCATAAGTAATGTCGCAATTAATCGACCCTATTAAGATTTACTGCAACGAGAGTAAATTAGCGTTAACTTTTGATTAATTTGGTATAAAAAAATTCAAATTTGCGGTAACCAAAACAGTGTCATTCGAAGCGAGGTTAAATGAAATAAGGATAAGTATCGAAAATATTTATATGTGTTCATATTTCAATAGTTATTAAAGGCGGGCTACTACCCATGAGGTGAGAACGAACTCGCCCCCCGCTGTTCCGAGTGAGACGGGAACGAACGGAATTCAACATCGAGTTATGACCTAACCTTCCTTTTTTCTCTTTACCCTTTATATCATTATACATATATAAAGTCAGTCACGTTTATCCGTTTATAATAGCTTTTTATTTACACGATATCATGATTTGTATTATTTTTTTTGGTTTCTCAGTTTAATTGCAGTACAAACGCGTGAATGTGAAATGCTACGCCATTAGCTCACGAGTTGTACAAATATCGAGCGCCAGTGTTTGCAGTCGCCGAGTAAATATCGACGCGGAGTTTGCGTTACGCATCACTAGCGCGTTTGTTAGTACACGGGAGCTGTAAAGGGTTGTACTCAAAACATCGATAAATATCCTCGTTTACCTTGTTACGATAGCAAACATTCTCAAGCACAAGTTCATCTGCCATATGCATACCACTTCTTTATTTTCTAAGCTACAGTCGAGGCGTTAATTGTATATCTGTTTTATTTATTTTCATGTAAAATAAATGAATAATATAATACACATATTTTAAAACACGTAATATAACTGATACTTTATATAGTATTTATACATCAGTCAAAAATATTAAAGTATTATGTCACCCGTCTAATAGATTTATTTAAATGGGATCGTGTTTGGTTTTAATGTGTTTAATCAATCATAAGCAACGATTAATTATTTAGATAGGTCCGTTGGTATGATTGTTACTGTTTGAGTTGTAGATATAAATAACTACCTCCATTGTCCACTTCTGAGTAATCAAAAGTTCAAGGTTCTATAATAAGATGTTTATTAATTAGTTGGTTTGAAACCGGCTTCACTTAAAAGTAACGTCATGATATAAGCTATTCATATAAACTCAATGTTATTTTGATTATTGTTTATTTTATAAAATCACTAGTTACTTCCTGAAGATTCGTAAGTGGTGGGGAATACATGTGTATACTAAAATATACTGCATTATACAATATATATAGTGTAATATAATATATCAATCGTTACTTGTAAGATGATTAAAATTAATTATACATTAGCTTTGGCACTATATATATATTATTTCACAACCATAGTAAAAGTAATCGTCAACAGCCGTTGTAATACCTATTCTTTGACAAGTAATTAGAGATGAGAAAAGAAACTTATTACATATTAAAAATAAAATTTCACTTCTAATATTAATAAGTGATACAGCATTGTAAGAAATTAATTATAAAATGTTACTTATTAATAATGTTGCCACAAACACTGCTTTGGGTTATAGTGAGGATGATGCAGACATAATACAAAAGAAACAATTAATACATGCCAACCAATTTTGTATTATTATTATTAAAGTTTTATTATCGATATTTATGAAATCAATTAATAATTTTATACAAGAGTTTTTGGCTATATATAGTCTTCTTCTTCTACCTGGCAATTTCCCAGCTTTAGCCAGGGTCTGCCTAACATGTTGTGAATAGTTTTGGCTAATTGTTTTTACGACCGGCCGCCTGCCTGACATCAACCCTCTTTGGCTATATATAGTAATATACATATATTCAGATTCAAGAAACTTAACTCGCTCACGAAAAATAAATATGCTCTGTGAATATAAGAAAAAGTTTGATTTTTTTGCTAGTAATGTATTGTATAATGTCTGCTGCATCCAAGATAGTTGCCACTACCGGTTTTACACAATGAATTTCTCATCAAGGTGCTACAATCACTTATCGAAGCCTCATTCCAGTATAATTAATATATGGAAAGTTATAATTAATATATGGAAAGTGTTACCTCTCTTCAGTTTATATATCGGGTTCAAAGGATATTACAGCCTATTTAATATTAATACGTAAACTCATTGTCATTAATTATTTTTGCCATTGAATAGATAAGCAAACAAAATTTTTATGAATATTTTAAAAGTACTACAGAAGTTGTTTTTGTCTTATAACTACACTTGATGTATGATCTCATTATGTTTGCATTACAGCAATTAATACGTGATTTACGCAAGAGTTTTTTTTAAACATTACCTAAACAGTATAACGTCGGTTGATGTTCTAAAAAAGATAAATAAAAACTTTGTATTAATGAGCGCTTACTTAAATTATATTTTACTAGCATTTATAATTATTAAATGGTATTTCTTTATAGTGAAAACTACTGTTTTTTTAATATTTTTAGTAACGTTATTAATATGTTGTCTTATTGGGATGATTCAGTTCGTAACAAATCCATTGAGATTTAAATAAAATACTAAAAATTAATTTAATTAATAAATTGTTTAGATAACAAATAGTTATCAATTTGGAATGTATCATGAAAGCCTATTTGCGGTGTAAGGGAATTGTTCTCTATATGAATACAGCTAAAGG
This sequence comes from Danaus melanippus, assembly GCA_010014825.2. Classification (NCBI taxonomy): domain Eukaryota; kingdom Metazoa; phylum Arthropoda; class Insecta; order Lepidoptera; family Nymphalidae; genus Danaus; species Danaus melanippus. Next base: position 5,220,621 of record JAAAKD020000088.1, read on the forward strand.
CTAGTTTTGCGTAATGTGTCGTATGAGCCAACGTAGATTATCCTTCGTCGTTGGTGGCTCCGGCTACCGGTTTTACACCCAAACCATCTTTATCAAAACACGAAGTCCCCGTGTCAAAACACTTTTAAAAATAAACTAAATAAAAACGAACAAATTACCCTAACCCACCTTGCAATATTTATTTTTATTGATTTTAGTTTCATAAAATTTATTTAGAATTTTAAATGTTGAATTAAATTTTAACTGGAGCAGAGCTCAGTATCACTCGTTCCTATTTATGATATGCCATTAAAGTCGTTAGCCTTTTATAAAGGGTGTGTTTTGTCGCAAGCAGTAAAGAATAACCACGTGTCTTATGAATAATTATATATATCTAACTATATTATACGAAGCCATTGACATGACTGTATCATGACCGATGACGTAACAAACCTGAGTAAGAAAATAAAAATCATGTGTCTCTTTATTAACATTAATTTGTATATACCCAAAACTAATTTTCGATTATAAGTGTGAATATTTCGTCAAATACTCATAAGCAATAGACTCACGTACGCATATACATACATTGAGTATTAGTTTTGAAAGACAATTATATTTCGTTCCGGATGGGCTTAATTGTTTAATTTTAAAACATCCTGTACATTACGAAGCAATGGGAATACCAAAAAACTTACCCAATATAAATTTAATATTATAAAACAGTCGATCTAATTTAAATTATTTATAATACAGCATTCAATCAAAATATACTGCTATTTATTATGCAGATGCGGATTAAAAGTCCGGTAGCTATCAAGACGCATCGGCCATCAATTCAAACATTTAAATTCGTCCGACGGAAATATCACGCAGAGATATATTATTTACGACATCAGAAACACTTAGAAATATCAAAATCCATTACCATTCATAAGTCCATAAGGAATACGGACTCTTTATGAGTCGCGAGCGTTGGTCATAAAACCTGTTTAGATTTTGATAATTTTATTAACGATCGAACGCATGGCACGCCGAGAGGGACCTCATGCTTCATATATTACGGCATTAACACAAATTATACAAGTTTAAAGCCACAACATAGAATGCGTGGGTGTCTTAATGGTCGAATGTGTCGTCTGTAATTATTACGACCCAAGAACTTTAATGTCTTAGAAATATCGTCTTCTTTATTACAATAGAGACGACTCAAAACTGGATATGTATCGGACCTATTATTGTATCAGAACAAATTTTATTTAACGTCGATAATATATGGCGTCTTTGGAATGTGATTTGAGACATTTTATTATATATTATTGTTTGAAAATATACGTGGTGAGGATACGCACTAAAGCACCACTGCTCTCTGTAATTATTGCTGTCCATTCACTTTGCATCATTACATCTTCTTTTATGTATATTTGTACCTGTGTACTTGGAACTCTGTCTACCGTGAACGATTCCTCCCCCACATTCATTAAATGCACATTGTCTCCAAATGATTTTAATGTTTAAAACCATCAAAATTATGTAATGACCGTTTCCCATAGTTACGATTTTTAATTTTACCCTTTACTAAACTAAAAATGTGTGTATGTTGACATTACTCATGTAACGTAAAAAGTTAGATACCACATACATAATGGAATATAATTTCTTACATCATTACACACTTACATAAGAATATGTACAATCTGCTAATCACAAGTCGCTTTGATCAATAGATATGTTGAATCTTCAAATTCTTAACACAAATAAGGGTCTAGCTGTTTATTGCTACATAGCGAATCAATTGAACAAACTGCATTCGGGCACTAATAGGAAGAAAACGATCTGTTCGTTGCGTCAGAAGCAGATTAATTAAACTTCTTACGATCAACTGTACGTTATTCCATTTAAGTCTCGACGGAGTAAAGTACTTTAATTAGTAGTTTTCCATTTATCGGACACCTGGTAAAAGCTATTTGACTTATTAGCTGACGTACGTCTATCTTAGCATTTTAAACATCCAAATATAAACTTTAAACTTCAAGTAATAGAGTACGAATTAGTAGTACATTGTTAATTTGTTTGTTCGTTTTTATTATTAAGACTAGCAGTTTACAGGACAATCTTATTGGTTGGCAGAATGTTAATGCAACAATCACGAATCGTATATTCTCAAACACAGGACTTATAAATATACTAAACGTGGAATAAATTTAAATTAGACATTTATTTTTCTTGAAATGTAAAAAAAATTAAACACATTAGTCACATAACTAATACTCTTTTAACATTTTATTATATCAATTGTGTCCTCTCCGAATACATTCATTCTTAGAAGATTGATCATCGGTCATTTTTGACGTCCAACTGAAGTACATTGTCATAGTTATTCGTGTTCAAGCTATTATTGTCATACTTTCTTGATGCTTGCCATCTTGTGATCAATTATAAGCCGACATGAAACTATAATGTAGTTTCTTTTTAGAAAATAGAAATTTAGAAAATTGTTGATAATTTGCAAACAATGGCATAAATTGGTAGAATGTTTAGCGTTTTTCTGACACGACATTCTAATGTTGTTAATTAAATTTCGGTGAAATGGCATGTTTTCACCTAATAAGAGTTACATGGGATGTTGACTTTTTTTGTAGTGACAGACAATTATCGTTTTGAAAATGTTAATAATACAAATTTACAATTCACGAAACTAATAACTGTTTATTTAAAACGTAACGGTCATGTTTATAATTTTAATTTATAAGCTATAACTTTAGCTAAATAATATTAAAAATAATTATAATCTATATTTCTATGGATAAGAAAGTTATGAACGCTATAAAACCTCTGTCACGACACCTAGTTAGTAGCCTCCATAATCATTACAAAGCTAAATTATAACCAAAGTAAAGTAAGCAAAGCAATAACGGTAAATCTAATTACGGAGTTAGTATCGAATCAAGACGCTCACGACTTTTATGTTCATAAAGATTCAAATTTAAGTTTTTTTGTATGTTCATAAAGGAACGCATTTAAACCAAAAAAAAAAGTTCAAAATATATAGTTAATAAATTATAAAGATTTGTAAGTTTTACTACAATGACAGAAATTGCCAATCTGAAATTGTTTGTTTTGCTAGTTTAAGTTTTTTAACGTCCAACAACTGGAACTAGAATGAAATTTCTTATTAAAAATCACATTTATGTGCCGGCAATTTTTTACTATAAAATTATTGAAATACAAAAAATTTGTTCTGGATTTATAAGCACCCATCAAATAAAGCAAAAAAATTGAAATCAATAAGAATTTCTTTAACTGTGGACCGGTATAAAATGTGGGACAATTTAATTTCAACATAACGTGACACTGGCCCTTAAATAGGCATTGAACAAAAACCGATCTCATTTAGTTTTACCGTATCATCAAATCGTGAAAGGTAATTTCATACTGCATTTTCTGTTTGACACGCCTTCACAAATAGTTAGCCCTTGCCAGTGTTGTCAGTATTGGTAGTGTTTTAATAATAGCACAAATCGTATATGTGAACGTATTATAAAATATAACAAATAAAATTTTCAAATCATTCAGCAAACCAGGACGCAGATGGTACTTACAATAATCGAAGCATTATGAAATATCGCAATTAGTTCCAAATGCGGTAAAATGTATACACATGTGACACTATCAGTATTGTCTTATTGTCAAACGAAAATATGAACCCACACAATTTGGGGAATTTGTTATAATCCGTGCCGACGCCTTTGTTATGCATTGTTAAGTCACCGGAGTAGGGATCATAGATGAGGGGAAAGAGAAAAGAATTATTATTTAGGATATCCAATTGATTGATAATATTCGCTATTATATAAAAATTTTAGACTATAGTCGTGTGATGTATGTCATAAAATTGCATGATGGTGAACGCATTATGCAATTATTCCTGTAAATAAATTAAAGAGCGGCCATATGGCACAGGTGGAGTGGACGCCTAAGGCGAGAAGTGGGCTGGGAGTCACTCAAGCCGGAGCGCTGGTTCGAAGAGCGAGTTATTAATAATCTGCATTCACAAGTCGCACGAGCGCGCCGAACCACCAACTCGCGACGACATTCCACCGCATTGTCCCAACCCGCTCCACTCGTGACACTTTTGTCTACGAACATCGCTATATCACGAACCTCTTCAATGTAGACATTATTTACCTCTAACAATCTTCTTTTCTTTACATCGATTAATTAGTGTAACACGATTGATAAGATAGTGGGGAAAGCGATCGCTTTCAATTTCCTCTCGAGGGGCTCTCGGCGTAAAGTACGCGTTAAGTGCGGACAATCGGAGATAAAACGTGCGATCCGAAACTTGCCCTTAATCCGGTGATCGAAGATTGCGAGAAAACGTTCTGTCGTAGGGTGGCACGGTCGAGTCGGTCTCATTGTTTGCCAGCTAGCTTCTAATTTGATTGCCGCAGACGGAAGCGAGTTAACGTGGGCGACCGCCCGATTCTCGGACATCTAATTAGTCCTAGGAATCTTTAATACATTCTTTTATGGTTGCGTCAAAAATTTACCATCAATATCCTAATCTAAATGACAATAGTCTTACCTTGTTAATTTTAAAACCAGTTAAGGTATTTCATTTTGTAACATTTATACCTACGCCTGATTGAACAAAGCTGTACAATCTTTAATAAAACCTTATTTATCTAGTATAGTTTGGTAGTCATGATGAAATATTAGCAATTTACAAAGGCAAATTCCCTCAACATCATATAGACCCCTTATTAAGAAAAAACCTGATAGGTCGTCGCCACACGCGATGAGAACTCACAGACGTAGCGTCGTGGTCCGTACGATGAGAGGCTTAAATTGATTGTAATGTGAATGGGTTTTCAACAACTGTGATTCTACTTAGAAGTGCCTTCTGACTTTCATGAAACATTTAAATGGTCATTCCTCTTTGACCTCACTGTATGAGAATTTGTCGCCGATTCGAGTATTTTGAGAATATAATCAACCTTAAAATATATTTATCGCCTTAAGCGCTTTACTTATCTATAGGATCGGTCCGTTTAATATGCTTATTAAATTATGTCGATGCAAAAACCAGAGCCTGCGAACTCGTAGCTTTAGGGAGTAATTAATGGAATGAGCCTTATCCCGACATTTAATCACCGCCTTTAATTATCGGTTTATAAGAGAAGGTTCACAAATTATTGGCAATAATAACCTGATTTTTCTTTCATGTGATCCAATTTTGTTTATGAACGTAGTAACCCTTATAAAGTGATTGTACAGAATCCGAAACTAGTACAAAAAACATGGAATGGTCAGAACAGTAATAGGATCAATAAACAAAAGAATCTATTGAAAGCAAATCATTGTTACTGTTGAATTATTATTGGATTCAGGGCTAAATCGTATTGATTAGTGAATAAAAATTTGTGAACAACAGCATGGGAGAGTCAGGGATCGTCAACAATCGGAAGCAACTTTACATATCAATACCAAATATAACATGCATCATTTACTTAATTACATTTCCTGGCACCAGTAACTATTTTTCTGTTACATAGATTCACAACAACTCCATATTTACTCTTTAACTGTCAATTACGAGTACAAGAAAATAATTGGCATGGAAAACCGAATGAAGTTATCAAGCGCACCGTATATGAAACATACCGTTTTAATTAACATTAACTAACATTTTTACCGTTACAGCGTTAAACAGAGCTTAGGATGACTTAGAAAAGAAATTGCTGAATTCTTATATAAAGATACTACTACCACTACTATTTTACATACAAATATCGAAATTTCAGTCCCAGTAAAAAATTTGAATAATCATTTTTTCCAAAGATTAGTCACATTCATACTAACATACTTATATGTAAATTTATAATATATAACATAATCATTGCTTTCAGCTATATTTCCTCTCAAATTAAACACCAATATTTCGTGATTCCTAGTGATCTAATCTAAGCACATTGTTCGTCGTAATGCATTTTTCATCTGTGAACTTTTGTCCCCAATATAAATTTACCGCCAACCGACATAGGAATCTGTTTAAAAGTGTTAAATCGGTTAATATAATGATGATGGATGCCATGCTGCCCAAACAGCCCACAGCGGGGGTGTTTTCCCCACTATACAAATAAATTATTTTTATTATTAACTAGTGCTCTTTCTCTTTCACACCCGAGAAACAGCCAATCAAAACCTCCCTCTTGCACCATTTAATCGAAATAATATTTCTGTTTTGTCATTATGGTGTTTAGAGTTCCTCTCCTTTGTTCCGAATTTCGAATCTTTGGTTTCTTGTTACCAATGCAGCTTTCGTTTTTGTTTTCTTTTTTATAAGTCATACTTGTTCACATTGGTTAAGAAATATGACCCTTTTAAATAAGCTCGCAACTTGAGTCTCATGTTTGATTAGAGCCTTTGGACAATACATATGATGACGTCGCCATCTGTCGTCAAGTAGTGGATTTAGCACACACGCTTTAATGTTTACTTGCCAAGCTGCTTGCTACCTATGAATGAAACCTCTGTCCGCTTTAAAAAAAAGTAACAACCGTGTCAAAATCGAATCCTATATACTAAAAAACAATATATGTATGACTTAAAACTTGAGACAGCCGCATATGATTTCTTTCATCATCACAGCTCTACCTGTGGGGTTCACAAAAAACGCGCCAGGTAGCCCATTTGTTTGTTATTAATTCTCGCGTCAAATCTCGTTTTTTCCTGTCCCGACCACTTTAATTCTGTAAGAATATTAATTATAATTATAAACGGGGCTCGTCGCGTTCGTTATAAGGTGCACGAACCTTAAGTTTTGGTCCTAAATTTAAATCTGATCATTTATCATGCGACATTGTCGCTTTTATCTGTTCCCTTTTAGTTATTTATAATGTTGTACTCTTGAGTGGGTGCCTGATGAATTACGTACAACTTGAAGCCTCGCTAACAATAGCATTACTCTTTTTGTTATTTAAAAGTTAATATCGCATCATACAGCTTTTTTGAGGCTATCGCACTTTTTATCAAAAATTACAATTTATTATTACAAAAGCTTCAATTATATTTAGAAACACAAATGAATGAGGTGTTACGGTAAGTGGGCAAACGCGGCAGACACGTCACCAAGCAAATTATCGGAAAACGCCCGAGCACGCTTTCTGAACACGGTAAAGACTAAAAATAATACTTAGCAGTAACTTAGCGATAGTCCGCATACATTACCTGGTACATAATTATGAAACCTGCTTTGATATGGTACATCCTCAAACGGTTCGACCGCTACATACATAAACATTTTTTTTTTTTATTTTTTTCTACAACTTCAATGAGATAAATATTTCATTTATTTCCTGTTGTAATGCAAATATTCTTAAAACTAAATGTTTTAATCTACAGGCAAGAGAATATTTTAATCTATCAATTGTATCGAGAAGTTTACCTGATTTTAATGGTCTTATGGTAATATTACAATATAAAGACTACGTATATGTAGGCTGTATACCCACAATGTGCCATCATTTATCGCCTATCGATATAATTCATACATCCATTACTTACATGCTGGTGGTGATAGAGCCCACATGTTGACAATTTAAATGTTCCAATGTTATTATATTTTATTTCTAAATACATAAAACAATTCATATAAGATTTAGTTTTTGCGAAATCAAAGCCTAGAAGAAAGGATTTGAGGGGTTTGGTGATGATAACAAAAGAGATCAATTATTTGGGTCTAAGCCTTGACTAGATCTTTAAAGGTCTAGAACGACGACCTTACACTATTTCGTTTATCACGACAATTTAATTCGTGATCGTGACAAGTTCAAATTGAAGACTTATTGATATACTCGACTTTAAAAATTTCGAACAATAACATTAAAATATCACTTAACCTTATTGAAAGAATAAAAAACTCTTGCAAATATTGTGCAATAAATTTTATATCATAAATTTCATAAATTATTATGAGTAACTTTTATTGTGCATATAAAAAAAAATATTTTTGAATACAGAAAATAATATGTCAAATACCAGTAGTAGGTAGTACTTTTAAAAAAATTTACCTGTGATCTTTGATGTAAATTTATGGATAGCCGAGTTTTGACTAAATAAATAAAAGATAGTGAATAAAGCACAACGATACATCTCAAATTGAATATTAGATTGAAATTACGTACAGTGGCTGTCTCTCCGCCCTTTGTTACTCAAATGATACATAAAGCGCGCGCGCATACCAACACAGCAATAAGAATTTTAAATTAGCATTCTTTTTGTGCTCCACACCACCCTAACTTACCCGCGCCCTTTCTTAATAATATGGAGAAATTGAGTTGTTATACACCCTTCGGAGGAGGCGCGGGTGCAGTGGCACACCTCGGAGAGAAGCCTTTTTGTAATTGAATTTGGATATTCTTTTCCCGTATATAACGACAGGGAGGTGGGACGGCTAGTTCCGCTCACAATATAGACTGGGGTGAAATGCCTTGAGACATCGTGACGGTTTCTCGCATCACTACATATATTACGTAGACATCTCTTTATTACTGCGATATGAAATTTTATAAAAATCTAAATTACTGTTTTGTGTATACCAGGGGAAATATTTTTCTATATTATATATAATTTTTGCAGGATATTTCTTCAAAAATATTTATCAAATTCAAGGGCCCTTATATTCGTATTGGCCTAAATTGTCTCAATGTTACTATAACAATGGTTTATCTAAATAGGTTCTATTAATTTGATCAGCCTTCCGAGAAGCAACGTTAGCATGATACTGGTATGTAATTAGGTACAGGAGGCTATTAACATCGGCCGTGTACAAACATGGCGGCTGATTGTGGGTTTCGTTTTAATTGCGCACACGCATCTCGATAGCAAGTTAGAGCTCATTGATTACAGGACCAGCAGTATCGTTGAAATCGTGGGAATTTTTATATGCTATCGATTTTTTCGACAAATACTTCACGATAGGTGAAGATACGTCGTGAGATAAGGATATTCTTGATGAGTAAGTCATCATGCGTCTTAAAAATTATTTTCAAAATTCGATTTCTGATAACGCGGTTAAAGTTATAAAAAATATTTAATTTGCGATATTACTAGTTAATTGTTTTTATTACTTGGAAACCATTACGAATAATTATATGAAATGAAATCTATGAATCATTCTAATTATCATTAATGACACATTGTAGCCAATAATTCTTCGTTAATAGTTCTTTGGTAATTCGTGGTGTTCTAAATTATAGTTGTCCAGTATGGCGGATGTCTCCTCATCTTCAGCGGCGCCGGCGCAACCGAAAACCGCATGTCATTGTTTTTTGTGTTACGGCCCCGGGCGCCTTAGGATTCGATCTAACCCCGGCCACTAATTAATTATTTCACATGTATCGATCATTAATTACGGACGACGGTCCGACTGATACCCGTTATCTTTTAATGACGCCCGGCAATTTGTCGGTCGTAATTATATCACAAATCGGACTAACAAAAACTGAATATAATGATTTAGAATTTTAACACGATCGAAGCATTATCCAACGGAGCCATTAATAGCAGAAAGCATCGAGAACGAATCAATCTTAATCTTGTACAGAAACGTAATCCAGATTTATTTATGACGAAGCTGAGCGTGTGCTATTATACTCGTCTGCGGCAATTTACCTCGGAAATTGTCTTAATCGGTCGCTCAAGGGACTATTTATGTATAATTATTTCCAAATTCGACGCTCCGTTTGATGCCTTTCCGCTCTCTTTGAGGTGGTTCGACAAAAAAGTCATCTGTGGTAACAATTAAGCTTATAAAAAATAGAAATAAGTATCGAAGGGTCTGCAATAATTACAGACGCAAATTGAAGGTTCCTAAGAGCGTATTGGTCGTGTGGCGCCTGCCATATTACCTGCAGATACATATAAAACAATACTATTAAAAACCGATTGAAATGAAATTATTGTCTTCGCAAGTAAATTAAATAATTAAAGACACCAAATGAACGTAAGGCCATACAAAGTAAAATTTTATATGAGTTAATTAGACGCTAAATTAATGGGAAAGTTAAATGAGACTTGACTAATCGTCATACATGATTAGCGTTATTCACATTACTGCTTTGTAATTATTTAACATTCGAGTAACTTTACGAATTTGCAATGTCACTGTTTTTATATGTAAAGACGTTTTAATTATAGCTTTCTCCTGTCGCATGTCTTGTACGTAGCGAGGCAATTGAAGGTATTTGCAAATAATTTACTGTCATTAGAACTTCTAAAGATTATTGTTTCATTATGACTTATTTGTGTAATATATATTTAATCTCCAGTTTGATTCCGTACGTCCATTAAGTGTTCTTATTATATATATAATTGCACAAAACGTGTCTAGAAGTGATGTTTTCTAATTCAGCTACATGCTAGTCATTAATGATATAAAATCATACAATTTTTACTTTAACACAAATCTATGTTATGATCATACATACGATCCTATCACATCTAGTAAGTGTTGCTTGCTTCCCATGATTTACTTTAAACGTAGATATCAAGAGCTAATAGATGTTAAAGTAAGTTACATGCCGCAGTCATATATTTTCCCACGTGTAACAAGCTACCCATTTTATAAACAGCCGTTTAATCAATCAATAGCCATTTTGCATTGCGAAAATTCCCCTTTCTTTTTTGATATACTCCGGGTATTTCGATGTTCATATTTAGCTGTAATATACTTTTACGATGTTTTTGTGAAAGAATCCGGTTTTAAGGTAATTATTTAGAATCATTCTGCGGTTTTGTCTCATTTTGAACTAAATTAGGATCTGTATTATAACCGACGATTATTAATGTAGCTTAACGTAGGTCTCGTTACTTTTATTATTACTGTCTGCTTTGATATTCTTTAATATTATAAATTTTGTACAACTATTTTATTGAATAGAAAAAGGATTGTCCTAAATCAGTATTAATTTAAATGTAACAATCAATTTTATTATTTTTAAACCTTTAAATTTCACATTTTGTTATAGTGTACAAACTATATAAATAAGATTAATGTGTCAACAAACAATCATTATTGTACAGCATCAGCACAGTGCGCATTCATTCTATCAATAACATTGTGGGAACCTCATTAATGAATTGAATAGTGCACATCTTCATTATCGAACCTGATTACTATTGTGGAGACTAATCCGATGCGGGCATTTTCTGTGTGAGCGTACGTACGTTGGATATCACGATACACACACCTAAATACACACACATAAACATTGTATTAATTGCACACGTCATATCTTACATCCTTCTCACACTCGTAGTTAATTAGCGGAAATGTGCACTATCACATGCGGATTCCTTTGTATGTGTGTTTGTGTTTATCACGAATTAGTAACGCTGCAA
>JAAAKD020000088.1:5232105-5251751 GCA_010014825.2 Danaus melanippus
GATGTTAAAATAAAAAATATATTTCGAAAATTACTCTTAGTGTAATTACTCGTTCTTTGCATAATTTCCATTCTCATTAGCACACCACAGCGATCTACAAATTACTGTTGCAAGGAAAGAACACAATAATTACAAAGGTAATTAAACCCTTTTCAATGTGGCATTAAACGCCAACGCCAGTGCACAAAATGAACCAGTGTGTGTTGTCATTTAGTGACGAAAAATAAATAAGTTTTACACAAGGCATTCCTTTCATATAAAATAACTGTCGTCTGTATAAATATTTACCCTGTTATCAAATTCTGGTGTAATATAATATATCGTTTAATCATTTTCAAGGGCCGTTCTCGACCGTTAGGATTGTAAACAAGTAATTGGGCGCGGTTCCCTGTCTGGGAATTAAAGCATAATTCAAGGTTTTCTTAATTGTTAAATAAATACTGATACGCCAAAATATACATATGTATATCTACGTTCTGGACGTCCGTTTTACACGAATATTATGTAATCCATGAGTATTTATCTTTACATCCTGTCATTCGTTTGTTATTCGCTCATTAGCAAATAATGATATATTTATTAGTCAGTTATTTCAAATGAAATCAATCCTCGACTAAAATATAATGTGATTTCATAGAGATTGATAAATTTTAAACATGTTTATTCATATTTAACAGTTTTTGTTTGTCATAACAATGAAGTGCATGTAAATAATATAAGTGACTTAAAGATGAATTTGTTGAAAAACATCATTTTTTAAATGACTAATATAATCATGGTAATATTTTTTTTGTCATGTACCTAAGTATGTTTAATAAGTAGGTACAATAAATATTTTTAGGACACGTTATACTGATGTGTATTCGATAAATATTGATAACAGAGATGACGGCTTAATCTCGTATTTTTAACAAATTTCTATTCTAGATTACGAACCAAGTTATCAATGTATATGTATTTAACACTCATAATTCTAATGATATAGACTTTAAGGAAGAAATTCGAATGTTATCAAAAATAAGATTACTGAAAGCTAAATTTGTGAGGTTCGTATAATATTGGTTGCTTAATTGTAAAAATGTCACTTCTGACAACGATGACAACCTGTCATTCGGATAAATTGATCACAGTTGTTTGCGCAAATACAAAGTTAGATAAGTGTCTATTATCAACCATTTTAATTTGGAGAGGCAATACATTTCATAAGTTTCAAGTCAACGAACGTTTTTTCGGAAATCAGCGAGCTAGTTTAAAAAAAATCGTATAAAAAAATCTACTTCATAGGATTATAAAAAAACTAGATACTTAACGTATCAAGATCACTCGTTTCCGTTTTGCATTGCATAGCATTGCAGCATACAACTCTCGTATTGAATAGTTACCTTTAGCTTGTTCCATTGAAACTTTCCGTGAGAAGATCGTTTTTATTACAACAAAACTCGTGCAACAGTTAACAGTATGACTATATTATGTGTGTTTAATCTGTTTAAAAAAAATGTTTATTAAAATATGCTAATGTATTTTTTCTTATAGGAGAGCATGTGATGCCGGCCTTTGACGCCCGGCGCCATGCCTACGCCGCTGCAGCCCGGCGGCCCCGCTAGCGGCCCGCCACCGGAGCGTAAGCGGCGCCGCAAACGCGACGACCCACAAAGTTCCGCCGCCCTTGAACCTGACGAAGACGACGGCGATATGAGCCCTGAGGAAGAGCCGCGCAATACTCCCGCTGCTCCTGCGGCACCCACACCCGCGCCATCGTCCGCGCCTGCACCTACATCACCTCCTGCCGCACCAGACGCAGTTGATCTTACTTCACGTCGAGATTCACCACCACTATCGTCTGATGTAGAACATTTTGATGGTAAAATCGTTTACAATCCTGATGGATCTGCATACATTATCGAGGACCCAGAAATATCAGAAGGTGAAACAAGTCTTCCTGACTTACCTAAAATAGAACCCGGTTGCATAGTGGATAGCAGAGAAAGCAATATCACAGAGAGACAGCTTGAGTTTCCACAAATTGCAAGTGCATTCTACGTGTCCAGAAATCCTTCCTTGTACGGTGCTTTGTACGGGAGACTAGCAGCTGAAAGAGCGCGCGCAAGGCCAGATGCTCCGGTTATGCATAGTTACAGAGTGTTCAGTTTTCGTGGAGGAAAGGACGCTCCTAGATCTTCATCTCCAGTGCCAGAATGCCCTGTTAGTGTGCCGGTTAAACCGATTCTTATGTGTTTTATATGTAAATTGAGTTTTGGTTATGCCAAATCTTTTGTGGCACATGCCCAATCGGATCACAGTTTATCACTGCTTGATTCCGAAAGAGACGCTTTATCAAGAGAAAACGCTTCAGCAATTATCCAGTGTGTAGGAAAAGACAAAGAAGCCTTGGTATCATTTTTAGAACCTGTAGGTTCTGCTGCGCCAAGAGCTTCCGTTTCTGGGAGTCCTGCAAATATATCTGAATTATCAAGTCCTTCAATGGACAAGTTACAAGATAACATGACTACAGAAAGAGAAAATGAATTATCGTTACCCAATGGCTCGTGTGATGACAGAAGGCCAAGTCCACCTACCTGGAGGCCGCCAAGATCATTGGCTGAATCATTGATGCCACAACATTCCATGATCTCAGTTGCTCATCCACATACTATAAACGCTTCAATACAATCTCGTGCCAGCCCAAACTCTTCACCACCTTTTCAAGCTGCACCCCCTGCTTTTCTCTCTGGAACAACGATAGGAGTATGTCCTGACCATCTAGGAGGACGACCATCTGGTGCAGATTGTCCAAAATGTGAGCTTATCTTAAATTCTGGGAGGTTAGGTGGCCCATTAGCAGGAATGCATAGCAGAAATTCTTGTAAAACCCTAAAATGTCCAAAATGCAACTGGCATTACAAGTATCAAGAAACGCTAGAAATACATATGAAAGAAAAACATCCAGAAGCAGAAACAAGTTGCATTTATTGTATTGCTGGTCAGCCTCATCCACGATTAGCACGGGGAGAAACTTATACATGTGGCTACAAGCCATACAGATGTGAAGTCTGTAACTACTCTACCACTACAAAAGGAAACCTGAGCATACATATGCAATCAGATAAACATTTAAACAATATGCAAGAGTTACAAAATGGCGGCAACCCTGGAGAAGGAAATTTACCACCTGCGCAACATACTCCACCAGGTGCCCATAAGCCTCCACTGCCACATCATTCGCCATTGGGACAGAAACCAAAACCGACATTTAGGTGTGACGTATGTAACTATGAAACAAACGTTGCACGAAATCTAAGAATACATATGACATCCGAAAAGCATACACATAACATGCTTGTACTACAACAAAATGTAAAACACATGCAAACGCTATCTGCTTTACATCACAGGCAACAGAGTCAGCAACAGCTGGAGAACTTGTTACATTTTCATGGCGGTGATGCGCCTCCACCAAATCCTGAGGCAGCTTTAGCTGATATGGCATACAATCAAGCTCTTATGATTCAACTAATGACTGGTGGACCTGGGCCTTCACCCCCAGAATTAGGTGCCCATCTTGACGTTGGGTTGAATCCAGAGGCCATGGAACCTCCGCCAGAACCAGCAGATCCGGAACCTGAAAGAACATTTCACTGTTGTATTTGCAATTGTTTTTCAACTGATTCGTTAGAAGCCCTGGGCCATCATTTAGCTCAAGATCGCACAAAAATCAGAGAACAAGAAATATTGGCCCTAGTTGCTGGACATTACGTCTGTAAATTATGCACATACAAAACTAATTTGAAAGCAAACTTCCAATTGCATTGCAAGACAGACAAGCATCTTCAAAGGCTACAGCATGTAAATCATGTGAAAGAAGGTGGACCCCGAAATGAGTGGAAGTTGAAGTTTTGTGGTGGAGTTGGTACTGGAGGTGCTGGAGTAGGTGGCGTTCAAGTCAGATGTTGTGCTTGTGATTATTACACAAATTCTGCGCATAAATTACAATTACATGCCGCTGGTGCTAGACACGAAGCAGCTGCACTGTTATTACGTCATCTAAGAGAATGCGCTTCAAGGATACCCCGTGAACGTCCTCGTGTATATCGTTGTGCACTTTGTGGGTTCAATGCTCCCCATAGACTACCACTTCTACAACACGTGCGTTCTGTCAAACATTTACAAATGGAACAAATTCATCAACTTCAACGTCGCTCCGAGGGCAAAGATCCAACCCCCGATGTGGCTGAACTCTTCCAAGTTATTCCTCAACCTCCAGAGCTGCCCTACGATCAACAAGATAATGGTAAGCATATATTTATTAATTTACAATTACCATACATTTACCTCGTTTAATTTGCCTTCACGATTTTTATAAAGTTCGGTTTATGCTTTTTTCTGTATATTAAATCTGTAATAAGGAAATAACCACTCGTGTTTGCACCTAATGCTTTTCCAACCGTGACTCGTCTATTGTTATAATCATTGTGATTTAACTTCCTCGAAGCATTGTCTCCTTTACTTGATAGGTTGAAGTACTAATTACATCTAAGATAGAAGCAAAAAGTTATATCTGCAAAAAATACAATAGTACACTATCGTTACAATGTTGAAATTAGAATAGAATTATTTATCTTTTTATTCTTATAATCAACAATATTTTTTTTTATTTGGTATTATTTCGTCCTATAAAAAAGTTTGTGTGAATAAGTAACTTTTAAATAATAAAAATATTTTTTATAAAAATAGTTAGAAGATTGTAGGGGACTTACGGCTCATATTAAATCGATATAGGTAGGAAGTGACTGTAGGAGGCGCGTGCGCTTCTTCGAAAAAACTGTTATCTTTATAACGGATTCAAAAATATGCAATACCAAATAAGAATTCTAATAATATTGCAGATATTTATTTGATTAAATTGAATAATATTGGTTTATGTATTAAGTTATACAATATATGTACATATATATTATAAGTTCTAAGCTACTTTAATATTATTAAGTAGGTACTTTAATATTCATACAGAGTCACATTTTTAAAATTCCGTAAATATTTACTTCTCTTCAATTTGTAATATAATTTTAAAACTTTTTGAACTGTAGATAAGTTAACATGTCTCTTCATGTCTGGCGTGTATGTCATTCGAAAGGCAATCTCCATTTAAAGAGATGAGCACTTATCAAGGAATTCGTAATCACAATAATGAGATAATTACACACAGACCAAAATTTAATTTAATGCGCGCAACATTAGAACAGGTTTCTTTAATAACGTACGCCTTACACGGTGTCGCCACAGTAAAACTCAGTCATTGGTTGGAGGCGACTCCGCCCCACGAGCGACGGAGACGGAAAGAAGATTTGAATTGAGAACGCGAATTTTCCATAAGTACCGCACGCGGGACAATGACTCGTATTACGTATGTGGACTTCGAGCATTAAGGATGATTGCCCCCTTGTGATGAGGCTGCCGCATCATCATACAATGTCACCGTTAGTATTGACCGACACTTCTCCGTAGCTACGGTGAATGTGTCAACCAGAGAACACCATAATGCTCAAGCGCTAACACCATTATTCCTATGACTGATTATCTTGTAGGTATTCCTTGAAAATTTTCTTAAAACGCGGACGATATATTTTAACTTAAAAAAGCCTTTCCAAAGTTACAAATGATCTTTATATAGTAAGTATTATGTTTTTTTAAAATAGTACTAACGATTTATAGAAAATTAAATTAAATAAAAGTACCAAATTTGTGATGAGTAACATTTCTTATCCCAGAAATCCCTTGTAGTTAACGAAGTTATGTTAAAAATAAAGACAAACAAATTTTTCTCTTGCGGTATTTATAAATTACTTAAGAAAGTTCAAAAAAACACTTTAAACAAAAGCACCAATAAAAAATTAAATGCTATTTCTTATGTTAATAACTTAATTGTCAAGATGTATTTTACAAAATGATGTTCAAGTAAATTTTGGGTCACAATTGCAAAATATAAACAAAAAAATAATCCAAAGCCGTCAGATATCACACCCCCTTGTATTGTGTCGTAAGCGTTAGACAATAGAATAAATTAAAATATCTTATTCTTTTGCTAACGCCACATTGTAAAATTTTGACCTAAATCTCCTAAAGGAATTTCACTGCACAATACTTACTTTACGACACTATAACGATGTGGTGTTTCCTTAGAAAAGACCCTTTGTTCATTGACAAAAAGCTTTGTAGATGGTATTCGTAGTCCATCTACCTGGTTATTGTTCTACGCTCCTACCAGACTTAGGGACGGCTATTTGACAGTTATACATGTTGGTGACAATTTACAATTTTAGAATGGTTGCATTTCATATTTTATCTGGCGATCAAATGTATTGCTTTCATTGTTGCAAACAAACTTACACATTTATCAGAATCTATATTTTCAATATATTTTTATCCAACATAATACACAAGTCATACTTTGGCGACAGGAAGAATCATGGTATGCCAACATAATTATACGTTCCCTGGTCAGTTTTGTTCATGTGGGGTCAGTACTTTGATTATTATTATGATGGGATTTACTTATCCCTCTCCCCTTCATTAGTTGTAACGGTTTTAACTGCTTAAAACTAAGAAACAGGTTCCACAGCAGGGGACAGACTGGTTTCAGCTGTGACCGACTGTGAGATACTTTTTAAAATTTAATTAGTGTATAACCTAATGTGTATTCTTAAACTCCATGCACAAGATATTTAATATTAGAAAATTAAGTTTTTCCAAGCCTTACAAGCCTTAAACCTTTTTCTTTTTACAAAGCAGTTACGACGAACTTTAGTCTCAAGCATATTTTACTGTTTTTATATCTGTTCCTTGTTGTATAAACCTTAAATAAAATGTTGATTTTCTTACATATTGCTAAATAAACCTTCTTTTTCATATTTTTCAAAGAAGGTAGATCCTTACCATACTTGAAGTTAAAATTTTGACAAAGGAATCGCATTTACTAACAAAGAAATAAATAATATTCCGAAAAAATATATACATGTATATATGATAATTGTAACGTTACTTTAGTTAATCTTAAGCTTCTTGCACCAGTTGTTTCTTTTACTTTCCTTATTTGAGCGTAAACAATGCGGGCCAACTTTTTTCACACGCCAAAGCGGACATGTCCCTGGTCAAATAATAATTGCACACACACATCTTTTAACTACCTATAGTTCTCTCTTTCACACTCATCGTCACGTATGTCGATCAGTCAAATGCATTTGATCCGATGCGAAGCGAAATATTCGAAACCTTTTGTAATAATGAACAATGATTGTTTGCTCGTCCTGTATCTCCTTTGTGTGCAAAATTACAATATACTTGTTATGTTACCATTAATACATCTGTGAATGTGTGAGTGTATGGGATGGATAGAGCTCCACCTTTGTCTTGCCGAGATGCTGCAAACAAAACGAGTCTAATAATATAAAGGAGAAGAATTTTATTTTTAAATTCAGAATGTAACAAATGCTTGAGCCGAACAATAGTTAGCTTCATTTATAGAAATAATCTTTTTTGCAGATAAATCTCACGTACACGTAGGTAGTTATTGTATGTAACTAATATATTAATACACTTTACTGATGGTTATCCATTCTGATTGCAGATTCTGTAATATGATGTTCGTCAAATGTTCACAATATATTGTATTGTTAAAGTATTTAGGTACTTATTATATTGTTTTTACACTTTAATGCAAAGTGCCTTTTCATTGTTAACAGATGTAAAGGAGCCAGTTGACCAAAAGCCGGAACTGACGCAAGAGCAGAAAATGATGCGATTTTTGGAACAACATCAACAACAGCAGCACCTTCAGCAGCAACAAACACAGCCTATACAACAACAAGCTCAACAGAGTGTTATTGATAAAGAAGACGAACAAGATGTTTCAGGTCAACATACCTGTCCTTATTGCAATTTTAGCTGTGGAAGCGAAAGTAAACTAACTGTTCATGTTAATTCTGTACATGGTGATACTGCACGTCATTTTATTTGCCCACTGTGTCAAGATGCATTTAAAGACAGACCATCTCTCGAGAGGCATGTAATGCAAATCCACTCTGTAAACTCGGAAGGATTACAACGTCTTCTATTACTGGTTGACCAAAGTCATTGGCTTAATGGTGGAACGCAACCACAAAGAGAGGAATCGCGACAGAATGAAGAAAATGAAAGAGAAATTTCATCGCCTCGCTCCGAAGGGAGCGTAGACGGAGAAACTGAACGTTGTTCAACATGTAATCGCACATTCCGCAACGTCGATGAATTATGTCAACATCAGAACGAATCTGGCCACCTAGAATTGAAACAAACTCCCCAAGGACCAGGATATGTATGTTGGAAAAAGGGATGCAACAGATATTTTGATTCTGCTCATGCATTACAAAATCACTTTAGAGAAGCTCATGCACGTAATTCAATTGCAAACATGTCAGTATCCGAAAAACATGTATATAAATATCGCTGCAATCAGTGTAGCTTGGCCTTTAAAACGGTAGAAAAGCTGCAATTACATTCCCAATACCATGTGATTCGTGATGCTACTAAATGTGTTTTATGCGGTCGGAGTTTTAGATCCATATTAGCTCTTCAAAAACATGTTGAGACTTCACATCCTGAACTTTCAGAGGAGGAATTAAATGCCTTCAAGCGTAGTTTAGCATCAAATCCATTATTACAAAGTAACCAAGGAGTTGCTTTAGATGCCACTACTGTAGATTTGTTACGTAAGGAATCACTCAGAACCCCAGAAGATGAGCTTGGTGAAATCGAAGACAGGGACTCAAGTGCTACTGCTGCTGATGAATCTGGCCACAACGACGCCGAAAACTCAGATGATTCAATTATTTATAAAGATCAACAATTCCTTGAAGACTACCTTAATTCTCAAGCAATGGCTGAAGATTCTTATAATGATCCTAACAGAAAATACAAATGTCATCGTTGCAAAGTTGCTTTTACTCGACAATCCTATTTGACTGCTCATAATAAGACCCTTTTGCATAGAAAAGGTGAAAAACTAACCTACCCTATGGAGAAATATCTTGACCCTAATAGACCCTTTAAATGTGACGTATGTAAAGAGTCTTTTACTCAGAAAAATATATTACTTGTTCATTATAACAGTGTAAGTCATTTACATAAACTAAAGCGCGCTATGCAAGAGCAACAAAATAATAATAATCCTCCAGTTTCACCAAGCGCAGGTACAGCGCCATCGAATTTAACTTTAACACCTAAAAGTACCTCCAGCGAAGAAGACGATCGTAAGCGATATAAATGTAATATATGCAAAGTTGCATATACACAAGGCAGCACCCTAGATATTCATATGAGATCGGTGTTACATCAAACTCGAGCCGGCAAACTACAAGAGTTAGCAGCCGCTGGTCACGTGGACTTATCTCGGCCCTTAGTAGAGCAGCCGGACAGAAACGACCCCGCTAAAATTTTACAAGACGTTTTGTCGCCAAAAAATACATCCCCTTCATCTACTAGCAGCGGGGGGCCTCGCTCTTCACCCCCCGCACGCCCAGGTAGTCCGCGGTCCCCTCGCACAGGTAGCGCCTCGTGCGAGCGCTGCCACGCGTCATTCCCAACTGGGGAGTTACTCGACGCACACCGTGCAACCTCATGCCCGTTTGGAGATGCGCGGGCTCATTCGCCGCTCGGTGACGCAGAGGCAGCCGCTTTAGACGAGATGGTAGCCAAGGGCAATCCGCCCAAACGAAACTCACAAATGTATAAGCAACTCTTAGAAACATTTGGATTCGACCTCGTAATGCAGTATAATGAAAATCAGCGGCGCAAATTGCAAGAGGAACGTGAAATGGCACGTGTACCAAGTCCTCCCCCTCCCCCTCCGGAAGAGAAACCTCCCGATGGAGAGATAAAATCGACGTGTCAACATTGTAACAAGGAGTTTTCTAGTGTGTTTGTTTTAAAGACTCATTGTGAAGAAGTGCATAAGGACAAAGTACCTCTGGAATTCCTGGAACAGTTCGCAGAACAGTTTAAATCAGAATATGAAAGGAAATCTGGTGCACCGAACTCACCACGCGCTGCCTCCCCAGCACCTCAAGGCGACCGATCACCATCACCTCGTGGTGATAACAGTAGCAACTTTAACGATAGTGCTAATGGTCCAGGTGAGGCTCAAGCCGGTGCCTTATTGGCAGCTCAAATGCAAGAAATGCAGGCTGCGTTAAATATGATACAGCTACAGCAACTCGGTCAACTTCATCCTATGATGGCTCAAATGTTATCCTTGGGTCTTCCACTGGGTTTGAACATGAGTGCTTTGGCTGCTATGAACCTGCAGCCTCCACTGGTTTCCCTGATGCTTCCTCCGCCACCCTTCGACGCCATGCCTTTTTCACACGATGCTCAATTAAAACAACAGCAGCTGTTGCAGCAACAGCAGCAGGTTAGTGATGATGTAAGCAAAACACATTAAAACTTTTATTATATTTATAAATAGAAATAGAAAATAATTTAAATACTAATCTCAATTCATGGGTTCCTAGTCTACAGTATCTTTTAAAAGTAGAATTAATTAATAATATGAATACATCAGTAATAGCTTAAACACCTAATTAGTTAATAGTCAATAGTCCTAAAAATAAAAAGAATTGAGTTTAGTTAAATTTATATAGACTTACTATTAGTTATCTTATTAAAGTATTCAATTATGTTTTTATTTTTTTAATTTACAACAACATTAAACAATGACACCTACTCAAGAAGCTCACTTTACAATTTAAGTTCAGTCTAGCTTTACATTGTAATAAAAGCTACTTAAATTATAGGAACAAAAATACTTTCTGTGTATTATAGGTACATAATGATATTACAAATAAATTAAAACAATTGGAATTAGTAATTACTACATAGTTTTACCAGAATTAAGTAATAGGTAATTAGTAAATTATCTAGTATTTATTCATAGACTTTGCTTGCTTGCCAGTTAAATATATCATACGTTAAATTTTATTATCAAAAAACACGTAAAATTAGAGCTCGTAAAATCAGAATCATAACTTTAAACAGTTTTTAGAGCATTGCCCAGTAAATTCAATCGAAGGCAAGGACTATAATCTACATTGTTAGATAAGCGTCAGTTATCTGTTTGTACAGACCTACAGAGGGTTCATTGTTAACTTTCTTAGGGGCGAAGTATTATTATTTCATAATACACAGTGTGCTCGTTACTTCTCATTACCTGAAATCATAGCAAGCTACGAGCTCAAGCACTGCTCATATTGCACTTTTTATATTGATAAATATTTTTTATAAACTCATTTTTTTACACAAGATGAGAGTTAGTGTGCCTAGATATTAAATAATATGTATTTTACAGGCAAATGCTGCAGCTGGTCAGAAACGCGCTCGTACTCGTATTACTGACGAGCAATTGAAAATTTTGCGCTCTCATTTTGACATCAACAACTCACCAAGTGATGAAGCTATTGCTAAAATGGCCAAACAATCTGGACTTGCTACTAAGGTTATTAAGCATTGGTTCAGAAACACTCTGTTTAAAGAACGTCAACGTAATAAAGATTCACCATACAACTTCAATAATCCACCATCAACGACACTTAATTTAGAAGAATATGAAAAGACTGGGGAAGCTAAAGTGACTCCTTTAGATTCCTCAGCCAGCTCCGATGAAGGAAAACCGCCGCCTGAAAAAAAAGCCAAAACTGAAGACATGACTGCTTTGAACATGAGTCATCAACATGAAGTAAAATCCGAACCAAATGATGAACCTACTATGGAAGAAAAATACAACTCATATGACGATCGCCATCAAGAAGATAGAAGTTTTAATTTTCCTCAAGTTCCTCAAAGCCCAGCATTAAGTACAGCTGAAGTTGTACAAAACATGTCACGACCGCAGACACCTACACATATATCATTGAATTCTTTGATTCAATCGCAACTAGACTCTATACCGGCAACAAGCATACCCCAGCCACCTCATCCATCTATGCTACCACCGAAGTTAAATCCGAATTTCACGTCCCCAAACTCCGCGCCCCCGAACGTCCTACCTTTGACCCCAAATCGCAGCCTAAGCCCTGGCAGGGTTCCGGCCGATTTCGGACTTTCCGGGGGCAACTCGAATGGATCCAACAGCTCGGGGTCTTCTGGCAAACGCGCCAACAGAACTAGATTTACTGATTACCAAATCAAGGTTTTACAAGAATTTTTTGAAAATAACGCATACCCAAAGGATGATGACCTAGAATACCTGTCAAAGCTATTAGGATTAAGTCCTAGGGTTATAGTAGTATGGTTTCAAAACGCACGTCAAAAAGCTAGAAAGGTATACGAAAATCAGCCCGCAGCTGATCCACCAGCTGGATCAATGGATGACGCTAATAGATTTCAAAGAACACCTGGCTTGAACTACCAATGTAAGAAGTGCCAACTTGTATTTCAAAGATATTATGAATTAATAAGACATCAAAAGACTCATTGTTTTAAGGAAGAGGATGCGAAACGATCAGCGCAGGCGCAGGCGGCTGCTGCTCAAGTGGCTGCTACCCTTAGCAGCGAAGACTCTAATTCAAGTACCGTAGAACACCACGTTCCGCATGTGCCAGTATCACCGGCACCACCTCGAACTCCTACGCCTGCAGCCCCAAATTATCCAGTATCCCCGGCCCCTACTACTCCTCACACACCTGTCACTCCTCTCACTCACCAACCGAGAGAAGAAAAGGATGGAAATTTTCAGTGTGATAAATGTAATTTAGTCTTCCCACGATTTGATCTATGGCGAGAACATCAATTAGTTCATATCATGAACCCTAATTTATTTCCTTCCTACCCACCAGATTCCCCTTTTGGAATTTTACAACAACATGCTCAACTACAACAACTCAATGCTTCACTGACGAATGATGAATCACGTCATCCCCTAGTAGCAGCACTCAACCAGCAAGTAGCGAAGAGAAAATTTGATGAATTTGAAGAATCTGAAACGGGTGAACAACCAAAAGATAAGCGATTGAGAACCACCATACTACCTGAACAATTGGATTATCTATATCAGAAGTACCAAATAGAATCCAACCCATCACGGAAAATGTTAGAAAATATTGCTCGTGAAGTTGGATTAAAAAAAAGAGTGGTACAAGTTTGGTTCCAAAATACACGAGCTAGAGAAAGAAAAGGGCAATTTCGGGCTCATGCACAAGTAATAAATAAGCGTTGTCCATTTTGTCCGGCTCTATTCAAAGTTAAGAGTGCTTTAGAAAGTCATTTAAGTACCAAACACGCCGACCAGTGTGCACGTGGGGAAATCAATGTTGATGCTCTTCCAGACGAAGAACTTAGTACAGAATCAACACCAAGTTTTGGTTCGCAACAAAGTGATAGACAGCAAAATTTTTCCCAAGCGGGGGCTCCCATGTTGCCCCCTATTTTTCCACCTTTTCACTCAGACATGGAGAAGTTTATCAAACAGTACAGTGAAGAGTCAATGAAACGATATGTCAGTGAGCTTCAAGCACACGCAGCAGCTCAACAGAATGGTAATAGTAATGATATCTCTGAGCAACGTGAACATGGAAAATCGGAAATACCACTAGATCTAAGTAAACCCGTCGACTTATCACGTCCAGGATCAGATGCTGATGAACGATCTGATACCGCATCCGAAACTATGGAGTTCTATGAAGAAGATGAACCTACGTCACCTATAGCCGGTCAACAGCATACGCCGAGACCTCCTGGTAAACGATTTCGCACTCAAATGTCTTCAGTTCAAGTCAAAATAATGAAATCATTATTTAGCGACTATAAAACTCCTACAATGGCCGAATGCGAAGCACTTGGTCGAGAAATCGGCTTACCAAAGCGAGTAGTTCAAGTATGGTTCCAAAATGCAAGAGCCAAGGAGAAGAAAGCGCGTCTTGCAGCAGGATTAGCTGAAGTATCTGATGCGCAACCACCAGAAGAATGTCGAGTATGTGACTTTAAATACAGTCATAAGTACTCGGTGCAAGACCACGTGTTCACACGAGGTCACATCGCTGCGGTGCGCGCTCGATTAGAGAGCAGCGCAGGCAGCGGAGAGGACAGCACGCTTGCGTTAATGCAGATGGCGGCGCGACTGGAAAGCGGCCTTGGGGGCGAGCTGCATAACGCATTTCTGCGGCCACAACTCGCCGGCAACGGTGAGTGTACAACTTGACCGTGGTTCACGTCGTCTAGTGTGTAACAACACTACGCGACATCGGACATCCCTGATTTAGAATATCGCAACAGCGATCTTCGCGTACTTTAGAATACCTGTTTAATGTTTACAGTTCTTCACTTGTAGAACCAAACCAACCACGGTGTAAAGTTCGTATAGTGTCGTTACGGTCGTTGATCTATTTTCCTACTAGTGAGTCCTTTTTGTAAATAATTTTAGGTGTTACGATATCGCTACGTAATTAGTATGTGATGTTAATTTTTCAATATTTGTAGCTTTGCTATGTGAATTTGTTGAAGTAATATAAATGTCGTGTTTGCTACGAATGTATTACGAAAAAATATTTTACTATTCGAGTGAGTAAGCATAATAACGGAAATTATAATTTGTAACATACGTTTAAATGATACTGTCTTGTCATCTTAGTAGTTAATATGTATTCGGTCTTTGTTTTTACTGTTGGAGTGATCGCGAGTGTTGGTGAGGAGCGCAAGAGGCGTGTCGGTCGGCGGTGGGCCGGTGGACGTCCCTCTCTTCGTTGCCGCTATTTAAATGCAAACGAACACAACAATGGTAGGAGTTAGGACGCGTGAAGGACGTCGTATATCTAATGAGACCGATCTGGCGCACATGCATTCTCTCCACATGAATAATCAATTATTTAAATGACGCCAATCAAAAGACTTTCTTGGAAATTCTTGATGACAATTGTTTCTTTTATTATCATTACTTCTAATAGATTCATTAATTCAATGTATTGAAATTAAACATCACATAGTAATACGACTGACGATCTAGTAATCTGTTGCATAATATTATTCTTCCTAGTTGTTCATATTTAAAACTCCTATTAGGTTTTAGAGACTTGTCGTTTGTTGTAGGATTGTAATGAAAACCAAATTATATATTGTAGAGAATTTAAAACATTTAGTTATTATGTAAAGTCAAAGCGAAGCCTGAAGTCTTTATTACTATTTAAATAAGGTGCCTTGTAGGATCCAAGTGTTTTGTAAATTATTTCCCACAACTCCACTGTAAATAAATACTTCATCATGTAAAAGTATACTATTAGAGTTTAATGTTACTTCGGTGTAAAATTTATCTCGAACCGTGGCCTGTTCGCTCTGCGTTCTACGATAAGTAGTATGCACTATAGATAGATAGATTTTAATAAATATATTGTTCGTTTGATAGAGGCATCTTAAAACTTGTGATATAACTGTATCTAATTAGTTTACTACACAAATCTTCTGGAAAGGGAACAAAAATGAATACAGACATAACATAGAGAGTTTGTCGTGTTTTACATAATAATGAATTCGTCTGTGGGGTCGCAAGCTGCGTTTTTTGATAATCTACAACATTTACATAAGAGTGGTTGAAAATTGGGGACTTGGGCGATATGCAAATATTTTCTTGAAATTTAAATATTCCGCACATAGAGCTCGTGCGCCGCCTCCGGTCTCAAACAGAACCGCGCACGCGCTGCGGGTGACGTCGTTCTATTTCTATTTACTATGTGAAAACCTACCTCCCGTCTTACGTGCCAAGATACTTTCGTATTACGCTTTCAAATGCAAATACATATTGCACTTTGATAACAATATATTTAACATTTGATCCGCTCGCTATTTACAGGTACTGATTTATTTGCATATCGCTGTTTTTATTTTGTATTTATCTTTTTTGTTATGTTTGTATTTATTTTTGTTCTTTAGTTTTTTTTTTTATTTTTATTTGTTTCGTTTTAATTATATGTACATGGTTTGTCAGTGAGTAGCCTGCCCTGACATTGAAATTGCCTCCAATGCGACTTCCAATAACTTTATATTAATTTGTATTATTTAAGTTTACCTAATTATATGCAATCTGCATTTACTGTTATTCAGATGATATTTTTCGAATAGTTTTAAAAGTGAAGTCCTGTGCCAGCCAGTGAAAAATATCTTTAGTAAACGATAAAAAATTATCGTTGTTTACTACAGAGATGGAAAAAAAATCTTGTAAACTGAATAGTATTATTATAATTATCTACAGTTATTATATTTTGCCGAATTCGTTGAAATAAATGCAATATTTATATTATTGATTTATGTTTTTTTTTTTCTTTTTTTGTTTCCTTGGTTCCTTTATCCTGAGTTTTTATATATATTATTATTTACACAAAGGCTCGACAGTCCTGTGTTAGGTTTTATTTAAGGCGATATCCAGCTAAGCATTGGAAAGGTAAAACCAGAAAAGGTAGATGTAACGAGTACAGTTCTTTATATTTACGTTATACCTGACATTTAAAACAAAGACAAATTTATTCCTTAAACGTAATTATACAAATTCTATACGAAAAAGCACTTTGCTCTATGCTCCATGGGTGGCTGTTATTGTATTTAAACTTTAAAATTATTTACAAAATAGTTTCCTCTTCTATAAAAGCAAGTTAAACTTCTATTATTCTTAATGTATTCAAGCTTGGGATGTCACTAAGGTATTTAATAATAATAATGATGCCAACAGATATAATTCATTTACTTTTTATGAAATATAAGAGAAAATTAATATACACTCTTAGAAACATACAGAACAAATGTGCGATAATCATATTATAAAGCAGAACTTGTTCACAAATCTATAATGAAAGTCTAAAATATAATAATTGTACAATATGCGTAGTTCGTTTCATTAAGTCAGTGTATTTAAAAAAGTATGTTATAACTCACGTCATTATTTATAGACATTGATTGATATGGCTAATTGTCATCAAGTTAAGTCACACGAAATATTTTTCAAGAATTCTATAAGATATTAAAACATAATTTATTCACTCGTAAATATTAACCCTCATTGATTTACTTTTCTGGCGGCCAACAAAGGTTTAAGCGTTATTAATACGGTCTATCATTGAAATTTCAACAAAACACCATATTTTTTTAACCACCCACACAAAATTTATTACAAAAAAATATTAAATTACACAACCAACAAAGAAATAAAGCGAATTTAAGAATGAGTCCCGTTACCGAACTACCTAATTATTTCATTGAACACGATAATGTGAGACGTGCTTAAAAACAACTCTTTTTGTGAAACAACAAAAGGTTTTTTCTAGGATCCGTACTGGTATCATGACGTTAATGTATATCAATTGAGAGATCATTTTTATAGTATTAGTTTAAGAATAAGATAGCTCTTCAATTCATTTATAACAACCGCTCGATTTCTCTTCGCTAATAATTATTCAAGCAATATTTATTTTATTCCAAGTGATATTCTATTCTGAAAAATGATAAATCCAAACTCTTCTTCAGTCTGAAAATCGAAATATGTGCAAAATAAACGTAATATTTTTGTGAAAGAAATCCTTAAAGAAAGTTGTCATGTTATAAAAAATAGCTCTTCCCAGAGGTTCAGGCGTGCCCAAGGCTTCTAGATTAATCTACCAAGTTATTCTAGCTGTGGGGCATAATGAGAGGGGTTAGTTATATATTTTATAATGTCACCTAAGATGTGAAAAATTCTCCTCATATATAAATTAAAGTATATATTTATAATAACCGAAACTCAAAGGGGGATCGAACCTATCCCATTGGCCACATTAGCGTTGTAACGGCTACGTCGTCACTAATTCTATTTAAGTATTTATTTTGTTAATTAAATATCTCCTATTATATCATGTCTTCAATACCCTTAAATTACCTACCAACAAATAAAATTCATAGATATATATGGGGTGATAAAATTCAAATAATTTTTGTCTTCCACTTAAAACCTGGTATTGATAGACTCTAGAGATTTTTAATTATTTTTTTTATAAATAATGACTTAACTTAGCTCTGAAAAAGCCTCAACATAAAATCTTATCTAAGTTAATTTGGTAGTTATTTATTTGATTGAGTATAAACACAATCTTTCTCACTGAATAGTCAAAGATCATTAAACATTTTGATAAAAAGTGGGACTATTTAACAGAAACGAGACTTGTTGCAAAAAAGCGGATAAAGAACTATGTAATAAATAAAATCTATTATACATTCCAACATATATATTAACATTTACAAAATTACATGGACTTAGGTAATTAAAACAGCAGTGAATTAATATATATAATATGGTTATTTCTTTAACAGGAATATACATAGTTCGCATACTAATTGTATAGAATATTAAAAATATTGACTTGTCAACAGTATAGTCCCATATATTGGTTCTGAAAATAGTAAATAAAACTTTAACTCTAATAGATCAACAACAAAACAATAATTCAGTGGCCCACATCCAAAGCTCCATCCCGCAGTAAGTTACCTTTACATTTTTAATGCTCGTACAATTTATAGTGTAATTCCATATTATTTATACTGGGATAGAATTCTTTATTGACGAAAATCACAGACAATCTAGTGGGTATGAGACTTTAATTACTTAAACTTGTAAGTACCTAAGTTTTAATGAAAAGTCTATGTGAGAAAGAAAATTGTGCTAATTATGGTACCGTCAAATAAATATTATTCAAACGTGTCCTTTATACAATTAGAGAGTCGAACTTTAGCTTTTCATTGATACAAACATTAATAAACATTCCATATTAAGTTCGTACACTATTTAAATTTCAGTACGTCGAAGCGAATTTACCTAAAGTTTAATAATGCGAGGGCGAGGCGAGCTGGTCACGTCGGGTCTCAACCATTACTCGCTCCAAACCGTATCGACAAATAACGCCAATTATTGAATTGCTCCACAATCTTTTTACAATTTCTTCTCCGTTATTATATTTCTATTAAGCCTTTTTTTGTAATCAAACTACTAATGATTCGATTCCATTCCCTAGGCGGACGTGCCGTCCTCGCTATGTTAATGACACAATGTAATTAGATCCGGATGGTTCGAGGGCGTTGACTCCACGCTCATCCACTAGACGGTAATGGCCAAGTGTCAATTTTACTTAAAAGATGGTAATTTGAAGCGGTTTTTTAAACATTAGGTGATAAACTGCGCTCACGCATTGTAGGAATCAACACGGTCTTCTTAAATTATAGCTGACACGCTAACTGCAGTGACATATATTGAATAAGTTCATAAAATTATGGTCACAGTTACACAAAATCCAAAGAAATAAACATAGAGAATCTTTAAAACCGTAAAATACTTTAGAATTAAACAACAAAAACATTTATAAAATGAAAATTATATAATTAGATATTAAATATAATTCTTTTACTCCACTATATATCTGTTAGCAAAACAACGAAGTGTATGTAGAAAGTAAAGTATTCTCAACAGTAAATAAGACAGATTCACAGTCAACTGTTTAGCGTAATGAGCACTGGCAATTCTCAGTTCAATCACCGTAGGGTCAGAATAAAAACTGCTTGATGCTCATGTTTCAATTTGTAAAATTGATTTGTGGTGTGAACGTCTTGAGCTCTCAGCG
>JAAAKD020000088.1:5257783-5286796 GCA_010014825.2 Danaus melanippus
TATATAAAACGCATACTGATGATTTGAAGTAGCCACGCACCTGGTGAGTCCGTGTTTCTAAGAACTGCAAACAATTTTTATTTCACATGCTAAATACACATCGCCGCCACAACTTTGATGTCATTTAGCGAAAACAATGGAAAGATTTGAGAGCTTAGTTGCATACTAATTCGGTTATTTTATTTAAATTAACTTATTCTTATTATAAACGTGACATTGGCTCTAAACTGAAATGTATAGAAATCTATTAATACGCAAATAATTTGACTAAAGATATCGATTTAAATTATATAATGCAAAAGTTTCTTGCAGCTTCCTGAAATAAATAAAACGTATATACATAGTTTCTTTAAATAAATATTTAACTTTATAACTATAATTTTGTAAAGTTCCTTATTCCGATGATTTCCTTACCGTTATAAAGACAGCAGCCTCATCGTTTTGTCACGCACATGTAACACATGCATCCGTTATGAGAGCCTTCATTCGCGATTTGCATCAGCGTGCCTTATGAGCTTTCTGCCACTTTTCGCCATCATAAAGTAATCAAATAAGTGATCAAACACATCAATAAATCAGAAGCGGCAAGACTTTCCCCGGCTGTCATTATGATTCGTCAAGCTGCCTAACGCTGCATATTTTCTGACATTTTGCCAGCTTTTTGTTCTTCATCTAGGAGTATGTATAATGACAGCTGTTAGATTACCGTACGTTCTTTATGACGCTCGGAAATGCTTAATGTGATAATGTTCGAGAGTTACTGTAAAATATATTTACAGTATTGTTTTATTCACAAGTTAAATCAGATGCTCTCAAGCATGTAAATTCGATGCCGAGGCTAAGGTTTTTATTTTTAACTATCAACAAATCAATAAGATTCATTAAAATAACAGACGTCTAAGGAAAACTTTTATAAGAAATTACTTAATATTCCTCGAGCCTGCGACGCTCGAACATTAACGAATAAATAAATGCGGGAGACAGAATATTTAATTCAGATCTAGCTACAAAATAGATGTGTTGTTAAAATCTTGATAATACTGCGGTTTGAAAAAAAAAAGTAGGTAGTTTATAATCATTGGTATGCGACTTACGAACTCTGGAACAAAAGACTATGTAGCATCCTGTCCCCTCGACACTTCGCCTCTTATTATTATACTAATGACAAATATATATATTAGTACTTAAATCTGCGAATATAAAAAATCAAGTATCTTCGTCGGTATTGGATTTCTTTTTAAGAGTCAGTCGTATTGCATCTGTCAACGGCAACTATTAGGGCAGTACTATTTTCATTATATTAAGACATATACATACATAAGTATCTTTTCGTGTTTTGTGATAGGCTTCCAAAGTCAACAAAATAAGCTATAAATTCTATTACACTACACCTCTCCATAACTTCCGCCCTCATCTCCATCGGAGAATTTTGGTTCTGTTTATTAGATCTTCGAAAGCAAAATGCAATTTTGTCTGCTTGGCTCTATGTACACGTATCTCTGAGGCTTACTGAAATAAAATTATTCAAATGCAATCTGAATTTAATAAACCCACAAAAATCTCAGCTACATTGTTCGTCACCTGAAAGATAGAAAAATTATACACCTGTAAAAGATAACATAATTTTTATGTTAAATGTTAAGATATAGAAAAATTTAAACGTACCTACCAATAAAATCAAAGTCTATTGTGACTACAAATAAGGTAGATAATATTTAGTAATTTATTTTAATACATATGCAACTTGAAAACATGAAACCTGATTTAAGAATTCCAGATGTGTTCTTATATAGATGTGATGGTGATATCCTTAATCTGCATTAAAAGCGTTGCGACCGCTCGGGCCCTCGGATTTTTATGCAAATCTCATACGATCCAAGATTGAATGTCCGTCACTGGTAGGATTGTTTTCGTCTAATTTGAATCCCTAATATAAACACATTATAGTTTTCGCTATGATAAGTAATACACATGAGACAGTATTACATCATTGCAAAACATTTATGAAATGAATTCAGAAGCAGCGATCCAATTGGCTTAACATATCAGAGTATACATTAAGACTGGATTATATTAATCTATCGATTCCTTATCGGTTTATAATTTGTTTAAGAACTTATAGTAATGCTAAAATACAATAACACATTAATGCAATGATTTCGCAATCTCCTTTGTATTGTACATTAATATATAAATCTATATAAATGAGTTTACTTTTCATATCATCCTAAGATGGTATTCCCACCAATGGTGTCGTGTTACGCAATAAGCAATTTATTTTCTATGTATGCTTAAGTCAGTGTTATTGAAAGAGCTGTTTCGTACGAATTCCCGTTGTATAATCAACGCTTTCCTCGCGTATTTTTATTGATTCTCCCAGAACGGGCTTCCTCCCACCGCCTCCAAGGAAGCTGGGCAGGGAGCTGCCTCCTACCGCGCATTCATAATCGTATCGACACACACCACACATCCGATCTAAACACCACCTTAATTTTTACACCATACAGCCCAAAATCCAAACACAACTCCGTCTTAAAGAATGGAACGGAATCGTGCGTTACCAGCCACGAGACATTAAGCGTCATATAAATTACATTAGCATATAAATAAAGTATTTTTGTTGTCGCTCTGCCTGTAGTACTGACTGGGTCTTTTACGACGTCGGGTAGGGTTAACCCGGGATATTTTTGTTCTTTTTAGATAAATCCACGGTCTTAACGACCGTAAGCAAGTACATGTTATCGGTATACATTTATTGCTTATTCGAACTCATAAATAATTCTAAAGGAAACATGTTATTAATTTCATTGTGACTCCTACTTATTTTCCTACGTCAGAGCACAATGCAGCTTTTTAAGTTGAATGGTTATCGCATCGCGGGACGTATTATCCACAGTTGTATTATAAAATGCTTACCAATTATGTTTCTTTATTTTATTTTAATCCTGATATATTTTCTTCCATTACAGAGTTTTTTAAGAGAACGTCTAATATAGGAAGTCAACATTTCAATGTTGTATTTTAATAGTTTTTTCCATATGTTTTTATTTATTATATTAATATTTATTATATATTCCAGAAATTAAAATGATATCACTATCAATAAATCATATATTCTTTAACCTAATATCATTTTACAGTAAATTGCCAATTCATCTATAAAATAACGTATAACCTGAACCTTCGGGAAATCTCATTCCTATGGGTATTAAGATTAATCATTGGTAAATATCAATGTTCTATAAGAGACTTGTTACGAATTTATTTATATATGATAAAATAAATTATTACTCCTTTTTCTTATATAATAATATATTGAGTTCTATTTGTTTAAAAGAGTTTCATTTTGAATTTTATTTAATCGTGCTTATAAGTTTAAATTAGTAAAACACAACTAGTACACAATGAATTATTTTTATATCAAAACGTCGAGTAGAAATTGGAATCGGTATTTGAAAACAAAATAAAACCAATACGTTTCTTAGATCGAAATCTGTAAAATAATTTGGGTTGCGACATGTAGATAAATGAGAGCTTTATATCGGTCACCACCCCCGGCTCCCCCTTGAGAAGGAAACTGTTTAGCTATTAAATATAGGAAGCGTTCGTTATTGAGTTTTGATAGTTTCTTATTATTATTAAAAATACATCCTCCTTTCATGATGATCACATTTCGCTCTCCTTGTGTTTCAAATTCGCATGAAAAATCATGGGATTGACTTCCGTCAACGCATTCAGATTCAAACCCGAAAAGGCTTTATTAAAACAAAAATGTGAATCAGCAAAAAGTTCGTACGTACAAATCAAAAATATATGCACCCTATGGTTACGTGACGTGCTTTTGAAGTTACAATTTACGTGAACACAGCCTACGATTTATTTAAATCCCACTGTTACATTTCGCTAGAAATTTCTCTTTACGACATTCTCGAAAAATACTTTCATGTTTGATATAAAAATAATTCATTTAAAATCTTGTTTAAGTTACAATTATTATGAGTATAATAAAATCTAACATGATATCTAAAATTAGGGAGGTTTGGAGACAATCTATTCATCTCGTTGTGTACCCAGAATCTTGTACAAAACATGCCCATATTTATATACATTTTATATATATAAAATCAAATATTATCCAACACTTTTTGGTATAGATAACACGTAAAAATTACCATCTCATCTCGCAATACGGCCTCAAAGCTCGGAAGCTTGCTAACGTATTTCGCTTATAAGGTTCTTATCTATTTCGACGCCATTACATTTGAATGTTCTATACATTTGGCATCTACAGCCACCAACAAATTATCCTCATTCGTAGTTACTTCAAATAGAAAGTTTTAGAACCGCTTTTGGGTTTAATCTATTGTATTTAACTTTATTATTATAACAAACAGGTATCTTTTATAAATATATCATTCAAATTAAACAAATTAATAATAAATGACTCTTTTTTCTTATCAATATAATTAATTTAGAAGTCATTCTAATACCTAAAGCTGAAACTATGTATCTATCTTGAAGTGATACCTACTGAGGAAAAATCACACCCCAATTTCCACGACCTATCAGAGTCCTCTAATGAAGGCCAGGCGTCGATGGATGTTTGTTTCGTGTAATTAAAACTCAGCACGCATGCGCCGGCCACGCCCTACAGCCTCCGCACCCCCGGCCATTTAATTACTGCCAAGACATTACCCTTAGTACCTTATATAAAACCGTTTGGTCTGGGATATCATGTAACTTACATAGAACATTTTGAAAACTCATGAAACGATAGTCAGTATTAGCTTAAAGATATAATATACATATTTGGTTGATACATAATTTTTTTAACAAAATGAATAACCTGACGAGTCAAAATAAAACGTTTTATTCGCTTCTTTTGGTTCCGTTACATTAGAAACAGTGTATTATTTTTTTATTACCTTGTTCCAAACTAACGGGTTAGGGTTAGTCATAGGCAAGTAGGAACACACTCATTTGTTACCCTGGAGTAGCTATGCGGAGCACGTTCGTAGCTTTCTCATTTTTCACTACATTGGTCTTATGTGTGAATTATTGTTTGTTGCTCT
Source organism: Danaus melanippus (assembly GCA_010014825.2). Lineage (NCBI taxonomy): Eukaryota > Metazoa > Arthropoda > Insecta > Lepidoptera > Nymphalidae > Danaus > Danaus melanippus. The sequence goes on from JAAAKD020000088.1 coordinate 5,262,856, forward strand.
CTCCTTCCTAAATATTTGGGGGTGGCGTTCTTTCATTATTTACTTTTTATGTTACACTTAATGGTTCATAGCTTTATTTATAGATAGCTTGTTTTGGTTATATATTCTTACAACAAATACTCTAATAACTCGTACGACAATATACGTTAATATTATGTTGCAATTAACATGTATCACCTTTTAAACTACTTACCTTTTCTATTTTTACCTTTTACATATACTTAAATAGGTATGGACAGTTGTATTAATAGCTAGATGCAAATAAAATACATTGTAACTTAAGAAATATTTACAATTACAAATACATACGACACTTTAAATAACTTAATGTACAAGATGTTCCGTAACTCAGTAATGAAAACATATATTGAGAATGGAAGTGCTCTAAACGACCCTATTAATATTTAAAACAGACCATTATGTTTCGCTATGCCCTAATGTAGTGCGCGCATGCTAAAGTATTCTCGCGCCGAATAAGAATTCCTTTTTCAACAAAAGCTACGACGCTTAGTTGTCCAAACTCAATCTAAATTTCATTTTACGCCTCAAGTATCACGTACGAGCATATAGAATAGACCGTCCTCGGTAAGAACGTTCGCTGTCAAATTTTAATTTCTCTCTCAAATATTTACCGAAGGAAAAAGGATTCCCCGACGGGCCGTGCTCTAATAAGTTTTCCATAAGCGTAGGGGGACTGTAGGTAGAAGGACATAGGGGGGTGGGGGAGTGTGGGTTGAGAGGGGTAAAGAAGGCTCTTATTGTGTTTGCCGAAGCCGGCGCATCCAAGCGCATACCTAACAAGATGAATATGTACTCAGCCACCCCTTTCGGACCGCCCCGTACCATCTGAAATACTGCACTGAAATTGCATTTTCGAATACTAATTCCACCATTCTGTTACGTATGTCATCCTTGGCCTGTCACGTTCCTTTTGTGTCTGGTCCCCAGTTTGCGGTTGCATCTTTAATTCATTTTGGAAATGGACTCAATTTACAAAAGAGCAATCGATTATTTTAAAAAGGGTTTACTTTTTATTCAACGTTGATATCAACATTTGATGTATAATGAAATGTGTTTTAATACGCCGTAAGGACAAAATGAAAATAGTTTCAAAATTATACAATATTACCTACTTATGATTTTGTTCTCCTCATAGAACTAATAAATATCTAGCATCTATGCGATAAGAGTTTTAGGCAAATTTATGACGTCATTCCGAATATGTAAAAGTAACGGCTGTTGACGTTTGGTGAACATTGCGAGTCCCTTGTAGTGACATGAAATTCTCTTAAATAAGTGCAGTTTTGTATTATACAGAACAATAAATTTTACAAAAAACATGCCTGTCAACTACTTAAACCTGAGAACAAGATAAGACAGACTTTTAGATCGACGTAGTCAGACAAACCGAATGGAGTCCTATTTTTTAATACGTCATAAATATTCGACGAAAGTAAAATCCTGAACACTGCATCAGATTTATTTCCTTATTCTTCTTCGAGCGGTGCAAAATTTAAAACTTTTAAGTCCCCGTGCTATTGTCGCCACCAAATCGGACCAATATCACTTTTTCCCTCTGATTATTTCAACCAGTTCTTAATGTTTTTATTTAACTTCGAGTATTGAGTGGTGTCTGCTTTCGCCGCTCGTCCTAATTTATGGCGGAGATCGCCACTCGCTTTTTTCCACATCCAGACCGCCCCCATGCAACGGGATAACAGCTCAGCAACTGATAAAACTTTGGGATGTGTGCCATTCATTGAACGTTTAGAATAAATATGGATTGTTTTTAGGAACATAATCGTTTATGGATACCGAACCGCTATGTTGATTCTTCGATTGTGCGGTGACACAAAAAGCCGATGGTTAAGCGAGGAACCCGCGATCCTTGAGCGAGTTTTTGCTTGCGTATCGCTTTAATTACCTCGTGGACTCAGGAACGCGTCGCCAAGTTATTTCGGTATGTGAATCCGTTCACACAAAACTCAGAGGAAAAAGGTTTTGGTGTTTAAGAACTTAATTACCTGATATTCTTGTGTTACGGTTTAAATCTTTTAGAAAATTATCGTGATAAAATAATATAGTAATTAATATATTTAGTTATTGTACGTAACTTGGAGTTTTTAATTTTTTCGAACGAAGTTTTCAAAGATTTTCATGTAATACTATAAGAAATAGTTTACAAATTGATACGTTATAACTTTTCACACCAGACTGTTGATACTTAATCTTAACCCTCGAAAAGTGCGAATGTCTACATAGAGAAAGATCACTCCGGCAAAACCTCCCCTAAAACGCCTCAGAAACATACATTTTTAACGTCCTCCGTCCGAGGGTGAAGGAGGAGAATTACAAAAGAAAACAGCCTTAATTTCCAATGTCATCTCCGTTCCACCTAATCCTCTTATCTTCTTATATTTTTGGCCTTTGAAAATTCATTTATTTTCGTTTGTTTAAGGAAAACCGCTTCAAATTTAGGTAAACGAACCTGTTTTATTGATTCAGTTATTTTTATTAAGCCTTAAGTGGAAAATAAAACTTCTTATAATGTCCCTTTTCAATAATAACCAAATTGTACACTTTTGCTCAAAACAATAAGCGATTACATAAAATAATTGTGTAAAATAGCGTTAGTATTATCTCTGTAAACAAGAAGCTTTAGTCAGATCAGTTCACTATAAAATCATTCAATTCAACATTGTATTCAAACAATAATAAAATACATCGCTTATTATCTTAAAAGATGACCACACTAAGTACTATAAAACTGTAATGTATACTATTGTAATTCAGACCCTCACTAGATATTTTACAAATAAAACAATTTCTATTTTATGTAATGGTTTTTTTGGCGTTTGTAGAGGCAGTAACAATATCTCGCTATAGGAATAAACTACAAAGCGCAGTAATTTGCCAAAAAAAAAAAAACAATTTAGAAGATATTTAAATGAATGATAGACACAAAAGGTAAGATTTTCAACCATTGAAAGTATTTTAATATTGTATATTTTGCAATAAGTAGTGCATTTAAAGTTGCTCCCTTTATTTATTAAGACATAACCTGTTTTACTTTATGTCACTCAAACAAAGATTTAAAAAAAGATCTTTGAACAAATCTGGGTATATTCCGGTTGGCGATTCCTTTTAATAGATGCAGATTCACCGGACAATAGCCGTCAGTGGATGTCACATTAATCAGTTATAGTACAACCATAATTCAATCAATACAGTGGTCAGAATAACAAGGATGATACTGCCTTGGATATGACTATGTATAAAAATATACAAAAAACTTAACCATTTAAATCATTTTTCGTTTGGTCACAATCGTATACTCTTAGTTTGGGTAATTCTACTTGCCCAACTCATCATTATCACATATCTTGGACCACTATAAAATATTTTGTTGGTTATTCTAAATGATAATCGCTTCATGTTTTATAATGTACTTTACTTTGTAAAACGAAACGAACATAAATCGATTCTAATGAGATTGTAAACTTAAAAGCATATCTTAAACAATTTATGTTGGACATGACACAGGCTTCAAGTGTTTATGCACTGGTTCAAGTACCGCATCCATCTAACAGCTATCGGCCATCTTGCCGGGAGCGACCCGACTCTTTCATATTTTACATAGAATGCATCGTCAATACAAGAAAACAGCCAGGCTCACTCACTCAGATTTTATTTCATCAGGATTCGCAAATAAGGATTTATCAATCACCAAATTTAGTTTTTGGTGGTGAATATTAAGTTGTTTTCGTATAATACTTAATTTTATTTTTCAAATCAAATATGTCCCGAAGTATCTAATAATTTATGACGTTTGGGCCGTTCCGAGAATTAACTATATTAGAGGTCATTAATTGGACTAAACCAATAAAGACGACATCCTTAGACACGTGTAGGGTTTTTTAGGAATAAAAAATAAAATGATGGCCGCAGAGTATTCTAAATATTTCTTTGGGCAGCCGATGTTCAGTTTTTAATTGTTGTTTTTGTTCGGATTCCATTTTTTGTGATTGATTTACCATGCAGTTGTCATTGTATACGTTCAGGTTTTGATCACGTTTTTTTATCAGAGCGTCCAATTGTTTGTATGTTTTTAGGAAACAGCTCGGACTCGTTTTAATCTTCAAGTAATAAAAGACATTTAGATTAATAAAAATATAAGTAGGTCTTCAAAATCATTTATTTTATTTTATGAGAAAATTTAACAATTTTAGAATTTTATTGATTGATGACGCGACTAATACTAGTGAAATGTTGCACAATCTTTACAACTAGGTCCAACAACGTATAACTTATTTACAACGTATAACGTATACCTTGTTTTTAGTTCTGTGTAATTTTTGAGTTACGTTAGCGAAGTAGTAAGTTTATACCGAGCTATTCCAATTATGTTAATTTTAACAAGTGATGAAACGAAAAAATATATAACACAAAACAAAAAATTACATGTACATTATAAAAGGATGAATGTGAAACACAAAATTCAGACGATCATTCAACAAGACATAATTCACCGGAATTTACTTTAGATATCAAAATAAAACACTAATTTTAAATATCACGATAAACGGGAATAGAAGCCGGGACACGCCAGTCACTGTGGAAACATTTATCATATCGACGGCTGCACCCCACATTAATACTGACGTTTTATAATATTCATTAAATGGTAGAGCTTTGACGATACGTGATCTAGGGCAGAGGCGAAGGTGCATTAGCAAAATAAATTTACTTTCAATCAAATTGACTTTATATATACGAGTATATCCATTTACGATATCATTATGTACATACTTCCGACATTTAAATTTTTTCAACAATTCAATAATCTCAAAGACTTTTATTTAAATTGAATAGATCATTAAATATGTTTATTGGATAACAGATTTGTATTACAGACTTTAAGACGTTTTATTTACATTTACCTATTACATTTGAATTACATCTGCCTTAATAAAGTTTGAGTGAGCTCATAAAACTTTTCCAGACTCGATCTCAAGGCGCCTTACACTTACCAACTTGTTAAAATAGACATTTTTATGACTAATCGAAGGCAACAAAATTATCATGGTATATTTGCACGGTACCAGATCTGGACCAATTTAAAAGAGTAATCTTAATAACAGACAAAACATAGCATAAAGCTTTTTACGATCGACCCCGTTGATTTATTTCACATTCATAATTTGATGTTTGGTACATCACAGGATTTAATAACTTTAGATAGAGATCGCTTAGACCAAACGTTTAACTGTTCGCGTCTTGTGTAACAATCATAAAATACACATTAAGCCGCATTAAGAATCGACTTTACCGTTCATATAGCACCGATCTTTCACTCTTAATCTTGTTATTTCAAAACGTAAATTTTATTATTGACGTCATAACTGTTTTTATTACTATAAATTATTACGCTTATATTATCATAAATGTTAGAAATTCGTAAAAAAATATGTAATAAAATCTTATAATACGTTCTTGCTGTTAAAATGAAGTAATCATGGCATCGAGTGTTGCTTTCAATTACAGACGTTGAATTATAATTTGAACACAAATGATTTTTTTGTTTTTCTGTCACTAGATAGATAAAAGGGAACATGACTGGTGATTAAGGAAACAAACGAATCTAACTTGTCTAACTATAGTCAACAAGAATTAGCTGAGTTGAGCATTTAATTACCTTTGTAAAGTACCAAGATGCAGCATTCGGGCTACACTTATCAAACGTCCATAATAATTTGAGACGCGTTGTTATGGCGAGGTGCAAAAGTGGCTGACCTGACATCACGCCTGTGACCCTCGCGGCGTTCCCTCTCATTCCCTCCCATCATCTCCTCTCACTCGCACATCACGCCCCCACTTTTCATAATCATCTCCTTAAAGCCACATGTCTCGGAATGTCTTTAAATTAATGAACTCTAAATCATTGGAGGTAAATACGAATTTAGTTCGAATTACAATGACGGTGAATGTCAGAGTCTAAGCCATCACTGTTCTATTGTCATGTCGTTTTCTTCGGCTTTATAAACAATCTTTTATTTTCACCTACGAATGTAATCGGCGCGCGCGCATGGAATTTCTGTTTCTATTCTTATCGGGTGGTCAAAGTACAAAAGATGTTTTGAGATGCCACATCTTGTCAACCAAGCACACTCAGCGAACGATCCGAATGGATTGATAGTTAATTCTTATATTAACATGATAGCACCGATAAATAGATTTAGCCTCATTAGAGGGGATACTCGAGAATCATTCAGAAACCTCAATTATATATATTCTTGTTAAATAAAAATCCTCTTGTTACACTTAAAATGTGTTAGTTACTGAGCAAACTTATTTATTTGATCTCTTTATCTGATTTGAATATTGCAAAATGGAAAAAAACCGCATTTAAAGATTAAAATTAGATATAAAATGTCATGTCCCCTAGAACTCAACAATATTTAGTCTCGACAACGTTTTTTGTCGAAGACAATTTCTCATTTATTCCGCTTTATTTTTTGCAAAGTTATATTATCTTATTTTAATTGCGGTCACTCTTAGGGCGAGCGCAGACGAGTAATGACAAAAATTAAGTGAAACACGACTTAAATTATTGATGGAACTTTATTAAATTACATTATAATTGCTGATATTCATTGTCGAATAAAAAGTAAAATACTAAGAGAAATATGTACCTAATTAAAACATTAAAATATAAGTAAGTGGTATTTACTGTAACCGGTTAATGTTTTATCTTCACAGAAATATGAACATACAACCCAACGATTAATTTCATTATTGCTGGATTCACTTAAAATTTAATATGATTACAGTAACGGAATTTGTAACCAATAGTCTAGCCTTAGCTTAAGGAAGACTGAAACAAGAATGCGTCTATAATTTGTAACAAGGCAAAGTCGTGAGATATTTCTCTACGGTTGGCTCTTAATCGGTTTGCCTTGTTAAACCGTTCCCATGCTTGAATACACTAACTCCCTGAATTTGAAAGCTTAAAAAAATTTAATCTTTTTAATTACAATTATAATTAGTTTTATCGATATCATCAATATAAAAATGTCAATCACTTCTATAATAATTCTAAAGATTATGATAACAAAAAATATTAAGACATGTTCATATCATGTAATATATCTGCAACATACTCGTACGCTGTTACAAGACCATTAATAAGCTTTTGCTTTCCGAGCTAAGGTATTTATTAAAAAACTCTCGGAATGTCTTCCGCGCGTGTCGGTTCTACATACCGATGGACTAATCGTGTCTAATAGAGATTTCCGAGCTGTAACGTATTGTACGTAAGGCATTCTGTGTTGCCATTAGAACTACTATTACCGGTATTCTTAGATGTGTCTAGTTCGGTGCTCTTAACGAGTGCGTCTTTATTTATTTGTTTTATTATGTTTGGTTTAACCACTAAACTCTTGTTTTCTTTTACAGGTAAGTGGTCATAAACGGAATAGCATCATGTCAAGTTATTTGAAGGTACATTTTTTTATTTCGATGTGTTGTTAATACATACATATACATTATGTATAAAAATATGTGTATACATAAAATGCCGAAATGAATACGCATAATGCAATAAATACAAATTGGTTTCGAAGTGGTCGACAACATGCAACATTATTGCGCGGGCGCATCAACGCGGCCATTAGGTGTCAAACATCAGGCGCATTGTTCCAGAGCTCCTGAGTTAGTGCCCATAACAGCTATAAAGGTTAATTATATAGCACACTCTGTGGTGTTTCCAGTACTGTCTCGGATTATTTACGAGTGCGTGGCTGACCGATGGTTTTACTTATTCACATAAAATACTACTTTTACTGCGTTGTAAAAAAAAATTGTCAAATGAGATGTAAGTTTTATCATCTGATAACTAAAAATTTGTTTATTTGAATCTGAAACACTAGTAGGTAAAATTGAATTATAAAAATATAATTTAAATTTGTTATTTATACATTCAGCACTAAAATAAATTACTTCAATTTAGTTGCTTTTACAGCGGAGGTATTATCATTTATAGGAATATATTTTTGAGAGGCAAACGTCAGACGATGAAAAACCGCACACGACTTTTATGGCGACCAGTATGTTTTATGTGGTGCTGTCAGTCGGAAGATCATTCCATTTACATTAAAAACTATAATTAGATGGACATTTTTGAGCAAAAACATTTTGTAGTACGGTAGTGATAATTAGTTGATACCAAATAAAGTCGCAGTAGATCAAACGGCATATATTATATCTTTTTCTATAATAACTACAACACATCAGTCAATTTAATTGTTTTTGTTATGTTCAGAGTCAAATATTCCCTTCTACGTTGAGAGCGAGGTATAAATATTTATGGTTTTGTGTAGAAACGTAAATATCCTTGATAGATTTGACTAGAATTGATTAAATTGACTAGTGTCATGGATGTGAAACAATTCCTCTGACGGGATTAAAGACGCACCGAAGTAGGGAATAAAAACTTATGCGACTTAAAATATTAATAGAAATGCACGTGCGTTCATTATCAATAAATTACCCAAGTGACAGAGCAATAAAAAAGTATATTTCTTTAGTCAATGGGAGGCTGCGGAGGCTTCGATATGAGGTAGCCAATAAAAGTGGCTGGCGGCCATAAACTTCCGCTGTAGACTGCGTGGCGAGACGTGCTGCAAGGCCGCACATTCACTTAAATAATACTTAGATAACATAGAAGCATTAAATGAAGAAGTACCAACTGTTTGTATAATATATTAAACTTTAATTAATATAGAGTGCTATAAGTATAAAAGTCAATGCGGCACAATAACAATCACCGATTCAATTCGGAACCGCCCGGATTACATTTGCAATACATTTCTAGAAGTCATTTGTATACCAAATGTTAGAATCATCCATGTAACGTCGCGCTTAGTACGATACAAAACGTTCTGGTAATACAATAAGGGATATGAATGTTGCATGAGTCACGTGGAACGCTTCGAGAGGTTTTTTCCAGAGCCAAGTGCAACATCTAAAGGTCAGGGGGCTTAAATTAAATTAGACTGTATAAATAATTTGTAGAACTCGACATTGGATGGACGGTTTGACGTTGTGTGTAGATACCATCGGTGACCCGTACCTCGGAATAATCTCATCGATTCATCTCCTAATACTTAGTCTTGTTTCGTTGTCGAACAGAAAAAAGACTTGTAATGCCTTTAATTAAATTAAATTGATTTATGCTATATTGATCGTTCGTTAAGATATCTTATGGCTAGGTAATTAATCTCCGCAAATAATGAACGTAAAGAACATTTGGTAGGGTATTGTTGTGGGAATTAGTGAGATAATGATTTTCGTCTTATCTATGTGTATATTAGATACGTAATTATTTAACCGTACATGAAACTTAATATTTATAGGGATATTAACTTTCTAATTTCAGGTATATTTTTTGAAAATTATTCTTATGTAAAGTTCTGTAGAGGCGGATTTGCCAAGGCCAAGAAATAATTAGCGATAATTTGTTAAAGCAACCATACGAGTCGGCGGACTTTTGTGTGCCGACAAAGACTAGGGACGTACATTTCGTTGCACACTGGTCAATACAAAAATGCAAAAGAGGTGGCTATTCACAAAAGAACTGGTTATAATTAAACTAAAAATATATAAAGGACAAGCATACGAAAGGATTCTATCGTTGTTTGTTCACAGTGACACCGATTAGAAATTTGAAGATCCAGTCTTTTACATTTATAATATTTTATTCCTATTAAAAATTATGAGTCGTAGGTACATTCACAAAAATATTCCTATAAGTGTAAAGAATTCTAAAATAAAATAAATAATACAACTTCTTATGATTTTAAATAAGAACATAAAATTGTCAGAGAAATATAAACCCCAAAAGTTTCGAAGCAAAAATTAGATAAAGAAAGATAAACCAAAAAAAAAAACAATACCACCCAGTTTTATTGACAAAGTTTCTCATGTATTTGACGAAACAATAAGCCACGTCCGAACCCTCGATCGTGATCCATAAAGCGCGAACTTAGCTAATGAAAACCGAAAAAAATACGAGTACACCTTTGCAAAATTTAAATGACATAAATGTCGAGAACGACGTGTAAAAAGGACTCAAATATCAGAGGCTTTTGAGACTATATTCGAACTTGTACAACTTAATGATGTGTTGAATATAAATTGGTAGTGGAGAATCTACCTGCGTATGCTTTGTTGCGCATTGTCTACCCAGCTTCGCTGAATGCAAACTGCGCAGCCGGCAATGTGTCGAATTAGGGTTGGTGATCGTTAATTTAAAAATAAATTGCGATTAACTAGGTAAAGGTTGACTTGAAAATATACACATAATAATTATTTGGATAATATAAGCTGCTAGCAATTTTATAACGTGTATAACCGATAATGCATCTTCCATCAGTACAAGATTTTATTGTAAATATTGGGATTTGCAAAACATTATATTGTCTTTGATATGAGTGTTATATCATAGGACTTAAAGTTCACCCCTGTTTACGGTTATGTGTTCCTAACAAAAGATTTCATAATTATTATTTTTCATCTGCTACATTTTGTCACAGTTATCAATCAACGTAAGGGGCCTCGTGTTCTCTCTTTCTACATAACTCCCTTTTAAATCTATTTGTCTTTTTCTTCGCCGTACAGTATAATTATTGGAACACCTGGGCGCAAAAGAATGTCGCACAAAGAGACAAGTAATGACGATCCGAATCTAAGATCGGGGATATTTCGTTACCGAGAAAGCCTTGCTTCATTAATTATGAAACACAATACTCTTTAGAATTTTTGTAAAATTATGTTTTTTGAATGCTGTCATATAATTTGATAAATTGTCCATATTTTTTGTAGGCCTTCTGTTTAACTGTAAAAAAACATCTTTTGGCCACGCATTTGTATTGCTTTCCGTATTAAAGTGTACTGCTACTGTTTTGGTTTCTAGGAACGTATAGTTCACGTCTCGCGGATTACGTGCCTAGTGTGAAATTAAGATTTCTTAGAGCCAACTTCTAGATCGAGGAAAAGAAGATCGTCTATCTAAACACTAAAAGGAAATGAACAATAGTGTATTGTTATATGTTAGTTCCAAAAAATGTAAACACACGTTTTATATAGGTCCGGTCAATTTCTCCAAAAACACAATATAAATATAATATTAAATGTCTAATTAACGTATTCCTTAAACCCTTGCTATCCTTATGTGAGGATGCAATAAAATGTTCATAATTCACACACTTACGGCCCTCATAGTGGTGTGTTAAAGGCTATAAGATGACGAGTTGTGCGCTGGCACGTCGTTAATGAAGAAATATTGCAAGCTTTTGATAATTCTCGCGATAACCGCACCTTGCCTGCGCCTGCGCAGCGCCGTGAGCTCAACAATATTAATTGTACTCACTAAAAACTGTTCCGTAAGTTATTTTTTATCAGATGGTCCCTCTGCCAGTGAAAAGAGAGCCACCTTTAATATATACGATAGTATAACTTATTTGCACAACCAACACATTTGTCACTTCGGAATCTACCTTTATGAATAATCAAAAAATAGAATAAAAATATAAAACAGCAAAAGTATATATGTAGTTAAAATATTTTGTTATCGCATCATATACCTCAGTAATCGCCTTCATTTCATCGGATCCAATTTACATACTTGGTATACATTAACCGCGCCTATAAAAGAGGATAATATTCTGACTTGGCATATTATAAGTGATAAAATTTCGGAGTAATAAATTGAAACTATATCGACGGTCAGCAAATCCCGGCTGTGTTTGTTTAGGTCGAGCCCACCCTAAAATATTTATTTTATCTCGGTTTGCCGAAGTCGCGTCAATAGTTTTCTTAGCATTTTTACCCGAAGTTAAAAGATATGATATTATAATTTATAAGGCTATTGGTCGCCATGTTTGTCTGTCTATTGGTAAAGATATGTAAAGCTAACATCTTCAGAGTAATTGTTATCTAAACCAAATAGTTTCGCGGAATTAAATCTCTTAGTAATTATTGATTTTTGAACCACACTGATGTATCCGGTTCAAAAGATTAAAGAAAAGCTAAGGTAAACTATTCGCTCCTATACTAAAAGCCTATAACATCGCACCTAACATATTTATTTCTCACGAATACGCCTACTTCATCCTCTACTAACTCAATATAAATAATCACCTAAACTTGTCTCTCTTATAAAATCGAACCATAAATAGTCCTTGATTGTAAATTATTTTTTAGCTACCGTTGGAGATTTATAATTATTAAAATATTAGATCATAATGACACTTACATAAATATTAACCTTAGCTTCTACCAATTAAGGTACAAATTAGAGACAACTATGTAATTATAAATCTATAACTGTCATTTTCGCCCAGAGAAATTGCTACCTGAATGTATTGTCTAAACACAATATTGTGGTTCTCCCACGAGGGTAGTAATCCCTTAACAAACGGCACCTTTTATTTTAAAGCCGTGACGTAAACCGACTTTTGTTTCTGGATTAAAATTCAATTTTTTTTTGCATTCAAGCTGTAAACAATGTCTTTTGGTGGTGCTCTCGAAGTATTACCTGGGTCCTTTGTTTTTAGAGTGGTTATAAATTATGTAACACCGATCTCTCTTCAAAGGCACGTGGGCAGATAATAAAACAAATATAATTTTGGAAGGAAAAAAAATACATTAAATAAAATTAATATTAAACCAAACCTCGATGTAGATTTTATAGATATGAAGTAAAAATCGTAATAGCGTTTCGCAAAACTGTTATCTCCGTAGCCATCAAGGGACACGTTTTGTCATCGGTGTCTATTCTATGTTGAGATGCGCACACGCAGCTGCTCATTATAAAACGGCTCCTCTATTAATCCCCTATTCATTGAATTTAATGTTTATTATTTTTTTAATTATCAAAATTCTTTTTTACTTAAAATAACTGAAAAGGTGATAATATAATTTGAAGCTACAGTAATTTTTAAGGCCAACAACTGTATTTATATTATATGATCCAAAAAATTATAGTATAACATATATTAATGAAAAACTATCAGTGAATATTTTACCTTAAATCCAAGGTCTTATGTAACAAATTTTCGAGACGCTCCTTTGCAATTCAAATTACTAGTCGTGCTTTTGACTATAGTAATTAATGGGACCTTCTCTATATCTAACATTTTTTTGGCAAAAAATTCTTTCATATCGTCCATTGATGGTGCCCATTGTCCATGCCCACCCATCGCCCCACCTGTACTGAATGGGTCCGAGCTTACAATGAGAAATGTATTTTTTTTTCTCTATGCTCCTTTTGTCGGTGGCAACACTATATTTCACGTGGAACAATTATCATTGTCTTTGGCACCTCTGAACACTGCGGTTTCATATAGCTCAAAGATTCTTTTGTATTTTCGAGATTTTTATAGCCAGCCTTTTGTTTTTCTTTATGGACGCCGAATGCGTAGTTAAATTGAGCAAATTAATATTTTTTAATTTTACCATGGTTTTATTCAACATATTTTAAATATATACAATCTTTCCCAAAAACAGGATATAAATATATGTATTAAATGTATTAATATGGTATTTCAAAAAGTAGTATAATTATTATTTTTGTATTTTAAAACCGACTATATTTCCCTTTGATAAAGGAGTAACAAATTGATTTACAGCAATAATTGAAAAAAAATATATATATGTCATAATGGAGGGAAAAAGAAAGCGGATTTAGGAGCGATTTAATTTCGGCTACAATTTACGACTGGCAATAAATAATGGGCACTAAATCAAATCCACGCCATTGTCACGAGTTTTTAAAACCATTAAAAAACCTATCAATGACTTCCATTTCGATGACGGAAATCTATCGATTAAGCTACGCACTATCAAAAATATAGCCATCCCTGTCCAACTTGAACAAAAATGAACATAACAAATAAAAGCTTAAAGAGAAAAAAGATTTATGACATCAAAAATAAAAACTTACACGCGTAACAAATTTTTTAAATAAGCAAATAAATAGCGTTGCTATAAATGTGCCATTGTTACTAGTGGGTAACGCTGAAGAATATGAATATTCATATAGATTTAAATTTATACATTTTATCAATTGTATTTATTATAAGGTTATAAATTGAAAACGATTTACAGAATGGCATTCCATTAACAGCTGTATTGATAACACGCGCTATATTATTCTTAATAATTTTAATAACTGCTATCTTTCCTTTATAAAATAATTTATAACATATTTTATTATAATTATTTAAATTTACACTTTAATAGATTCAAACGTATGCATCAAGAAGTAATATGTCTCTAAGTTTTAGTCACTTGTTGCAAAGATTATAAAATAATTGCATGGAAACCAATACAAGTTAATACTATTCCAATCATGAAAACAAAGTCAAACAAACAAAAATTAAAAACGTTTGAAATATTTGTTCTCATGTAACTTGTCAATGATAGGCATCACTTTTTATTTTCACTAAATAGTTGCGATACGACAAAACCATTGAAGATGTCGTAGTAATTCTATATACATAAGAGTTTAACTAAATACTATTCCCAGATACTTTAGGATACGATGCACCGCGTGTCTAGAGTCGATTCGTCGTAAAACAAACAAGCTTTTTAAATGCTACCTAACTTGTCTTTTTTATATCGCCATTTGAATATTTCTATCGTTCCATAATGTTCGTGACACGAGACGGCACGGTATCACGTGAGAGATATTTATAAAAGAAAAGCGGTATATCGCCGATGTAGCGTTATTTCCAATTTAATGATTGCTAATACTATATCGATCCCGTCGGCACGTCACTCGATCGTCAGACCATCTTTTAGTATCGTTTTACGAATTTTTCGATGGATAGTTTTATGTACCTATTCTAGAAAATTCCCATTGTATTCACTTAGACAGCCCTTAGTTTCATCGTTATCATTTACGAAATAAATTAAGTTTAGTGTCACGGTCATAATAACATCAATTAAATTTCTAAGTGAGATACTTAAATACAGCAAATATAATGCGTGTGAAATGCAAATTGTAACGTTATAAATTCAAACACTTAAAAAGAACAATAAGCCACCCCTTAGCTATAAACAAGTAGCTTCTGAAATGTTTAACCACAGAACTCTAAATAAAGCCATATCGCCAGCTATAAACAACAAGAAAAAAACGGTTAGAAAAAACTTCATCAACAAAAGTGTCAAGTAAAAAAAGCGCCCCGCGATCACATGCAAATGTCACCGCGAACTGCGCTCATTACTACACCATAAAGCCATAACAACAGTCATTACCCGCGCAATTAAAAAAAAACTTCACCCGTACTAACTCTGGGTGACTGTGACGAAAACCGCTTACTGTGCACCCACATAGTTTGTTTTCAACAAAAAAACTTATAAAACGGGGGCGCCTCCGTCTTCTGTAAAAAACTTCTTACGTATTCACCCCTCGCGAAATTTTATATTTAATGAACGCTCGTCGCTTTTTTTTAATACTCGACGCAGTTGTTTTGACGGATTGCAATCTAGCCACTAATTGCTTTTTCCTCCTCGGGGTGAGCATTTTACCTCGCGAAATTACATTTTATTAATTGAATAATATTAATGATACTTCCTTCGGGCGATCAATCTTTAATGACGTTTTTATTCGTCAGAGGAGTGACGCGTCGCCTCTCTCTGGAGCAGTCAAGAGCATTTTTTTCTTTAACCACTAGGCTTGATGTTAATTATGTATGTAATGGCTACCGTGATACACTTCCATTAATATTACCTCGGACGACATCGGCCGCTCTTCCAAGATTTAATAACTACACATCGCCTTCGAGATTAATAGTGCATCTGTGGCGTGCGTTATTATAAAAATATGGTAGTACCGTTGGTCTATTACGTTGCGTTCCTATTACTGTGGAACTAACCACAAAGCAACTTTCCAATAACATGAACAATTTCATTTAATCCGTCCTAACGTCTAATTTAAATAATAATTGCAAATAATCTACGATTATAAATGCTTTAGTTAATAAAAGGCAGACAGGCGAAACAAATAACCTCATTATAATACGGTGCTTCACGAGACCGAATTTAATTCCAAAATTTATGTCAGCTGCCTCGGTACAGAGGGAAATGTCAAAAATGTATCTATAAGCTAAACTAAACTAAACAAACCTTGATTCATTTCCTAACACATAAAATGCAGCCATTGTTCTCTGTTATAACTGCGTCTCATTTAACCATTTTATTTATTATAACGATTTTTTTCGCGATGGATATGCGTCGGTATAATTTCTTTTGTTCCGCTCACTGACATTGTTTCTTTTTATGTTTTTTTACAGCAGTGTTTGTATCGAATGTGTTTGTGATTTATTCTCCCTTTTAAAACAACACCCGTGCAAGTTACTACTATCCGGGTACGGTAATATCTAATTACTATGTGTGGGCACGTACGAACATAACTCGCGTGCTTCCTCCTTCCAATGTGGTTTATGGAATTGGATTCTCATATTTCGGCAGTTTTCGTTGTTTATCTGTAGTTTATCAGTATCTTAGTTACGTTCACATTATCTGATCCCGGTTTATTGTGTTATCTTTTATTTTTAATCTGTTGTCTATGCAGATTAGGTAACTTTTTACATCCAGCCTCTCCCCAGAGTGGATATCTAATGTTGGTAATTCAAAATTCAATCATCTCAAACAAAGGTCTCTCGCGCAGCTAAATGGCGTTTTTTAATCGGATATTATAATTAATGTTCCTTTTGTCGCGTGCTGACATGCCCCCGTGCGAACAATGGGATTTCTAGTAGAAGGAGATATAAATATTTTTTTTCTCAGAAACAAGAAGCTACCTGGCGATAAAACATAAGCAACAGGATCTTTCGAATGGTATTAAATATATTCATTAGTTATAAAAAAGGGTCCAGCTATTTTTAATTCAATGATTAGAGATATTTGGAAAGTTTTCAATGTTTTTATGTTTTTCACACTCTATTGAATCCCTAAGCGAAAATTCTTGTAAACGACAACTCAGTGGAGGTAAATTTTTTATTAACCATGCTAGCCTACCCTCTGCCCTAAGTCCGAACCCTTCTTATTGTAATAGTTAAAATGTATAATGCGAGCGTAGTGTTTTTTTTACTTGTGGGTATAGAGAAAGCAATAAAAAACTGCATTATATCAACCCAACCTTCCCCTCATTATGTGACGCTGGGGTAAGGGTACGAATGTGTGTGTCTGTGAAGTTTTTTAACACTTTTGCAAATATGTGACTCAAAATATTATAGTATTTATAATATAAAAAAAAATCATCAACAAAGTATATTACATATGAATCCTTTAATTTGTGCATTTAGTTGTATTTGAGTTCAGAATAAAAATATATTTATTAAGTTAAAATTTCTAATTTTATATATTTTTACATACTCCAATTAACTACTTTTATTTATAGAAATTGAAAGTTATTATATAAGATTAATCCTATATGGAATTATTTCGATATTTTTTTCGGTGCAATTAAACGAAGGTCCATAATATAAATGATACTTTTTGTCCCATGTATTGATTTATGCCCTTTTTACAGAAGCCATAAAAGTAACGACTGTCTCCCAATTATTAAAATCATAAATCGAAAGGGGATATCGTTGTTTGATTTTTTTCTTTTTTTTTGTATTATATATAACTTGTAAACTTGATTATTTGGAGCTGTTTCACTCCAGTCCTTGGCCTGTAAAGAAAGCGATCAAATACCGTAATATTTATTATAAAAGAATTAAACAGCTTTTCATAAAAAGCAAGCCATAAACAATATAATATGGAATTCTAGTAAAACAAATAGACATTAAGTCCGAGACCGTACCGTATCGCCATTCCACGCCATAAAAATAATCAAATATATTCGTTCCATCTCATTTGGCGGCGTCTTAAACGATTTCTCTCGTCCGGCCTTTATTACCGAAAACATAACTCCTCATTTTCTTTTTTATCCCCTACTCACAGCGCCTCCCGGGTATAAACTTACATAGGGGTTGCTTACTGCATATTTTTATGTATCCTTAAGGATTTTACCTCATCCAAGCAACCCTTAGTACATAATGATGTCGTTTGCGAGTTAAAAACTTGTTAAAAAAGTTTCATACGCTCTCTTGAATGTTCTTTTACCAAATTAAGAAAATTAGGTTCCCCGAATTTTGCAGTTTTCTTTCTTATTTATACGACGCAAAGTCTTATTTTCCTAATCGAATTCGTTTATCATAAAAAATTGTCATAACACATTGTTTCATTCACGAACAAACTATAGGTACATAGTGTTTTGTCAGTAGGAGCTCACATATTGTTGGGGGTTGGATTTTTTCCTCGCGTAATGCGGTTAATTTCCTTTTTCCTTTTTATTTATAGTAATCCCTTTATAAGGTGATTACGGAAATGTGTTTTTGCGGACGTAAAAGAGCGCAGCATGGGGCCTTACACGTTCCTCTTGCGTTTCTTTCATGCGGTAAAAAATGATAAACAAACACGGATGAGTAGGAAAGGGACAAAAATAAGTGTCTTATAGGATTTCGCTGAAGCAGTTCACCTCTACGGTTATGTTTATATAGTTATCAGAATTTGAATGCATAAGTGATTGTTGAACAAAACGACGTAGTCACATAAGGTGTCCTTGAACGACAACGTTACATTATGTATGTTATGCTAGTTAGACCGGGGAGGTTGAAATCGCAAGTCTTATTGGAAAAATCAACACCAAAGTGTTCCGTAGAAAAAATTAATTTCGATAATATTAACATAATACGTCTAGCGCCTGGATAGAAATTTGAACGTCTTGTTATGTTCGATACTTCTAGTTACTATGACTGTTTTTCGGAAATTGTATATTGTACAAAGTAACATTAATATTAAATGTTTATAACTTTAAGTTGAGACGATTGATACAGAAGTTGTGTGATGTTCAAAAACACCATCATACGTTATGCGGAACGCTTTCATATATTTTTTGCTGGGTCCCGTTGCACGACATTGAGACGGCAAAAACCTTGACCCAATGTTTGCAACTATTCATTGAATTTCGAGTGTTTTACATATCACTTGGCGAACGCGTGTCTTTATAATGCTACGTTTTAATGTTTACGGTTTTTGTTATGACATTACTAAAATTAAAATTTTATATTCTTGAACTGTGTAGGACATACTTTGTAGCCCTTTATATTTTAAAACGGAATTATATAAAACATTAAAAAGCGTTTTTTTTTTATTATTCGAATGTTATACAAAGATATAGAGACTCAAAAGATAAAAACCAAAAGATACTGGCTATACTGGTTTAATAGGGAAAATTCACCCTCTACGTGTAATTGCATCTTTTTGTCTAAAAAATATTTCTCCTCCGGCGCTGATTTACGCATACAAGGTATGCAATAATAGAACCTCGTGAAATATAATCAGCAGATCTTTCACGCGCTAAAATGTATTTTGACGCCTCGACATTAAGTTTATTTTGTAGAAAAACATAAAAAAGAACCGTATTTACAGAAAAGAAACTGTTTGGGGTGTCTCACCACTCCGGACCCTCGGTTTTATCAACAATTTTTCCTTCGCCTTCTTAATTATATAGAAATGGTTTGCTTCACGATGCCTTTGATCGTTATGGCGTTTTGAGTAATATTTAAAATCAGCTGAAAAATAAATATCTGCATATCTTGTTTAGCCCAATAAGTAAGATCGAATTCTAATTGGACTGCATAATAATTCAGTTGCAAGGCAAATACGTAAGAATGTTGAATATTACAATATTCTAATCTCAATCTCAATCTCAAATTTATATTTTATTATTTTATATAAATTGAATTTATATCATTTAAATTAATATTCTCCTTTTAGAAACAACAGTAAATTATTTTGTGGAAAAGCAAAAGAATGTTCAATTTAAATATTTGAAATCATATTCTATTTCGCACAATGATGAGATTTAGGCAGGTTGTTGTTGCGGTGACTTTGTTTAGTTCGTTATTAAAACATACCGTCTCCCCTTCTAAGAAAGTTGACTCATAATAAAGGCCAGCATAATTTTTCCTTTTAAAACTTTTTGATTAGATAAAATAATGGGGAGGTCGAGGTGGATCGAAGGGAGCTCGCGGCGATTCAATATTGGCTATTCTAATTGTTGTTTTCTCCAAGCTTATCGTAAATTTAATTTATATTTTTAATATATCCTGCTCCATTTTCTTAGATCTTAAATCTGTTGGAACTTCGTGCCTATATTTTCAATTGATTCCCATGAAATCCTATCTAATTAATCCCGTTTGATGTATAAAAATCAATACAAGTACAACGGTACAACCCCTACAAAAAAGCCCTCCTGAGGAATAAAATTGAAAATATATCGACAGTTGAATTTGACGTGCTTTAAACCATTGCTGTCGTTTGCAAAACTTATTTGTGTCAATTGCCTCTATCGGCAAAATTAACGAGATTTTGTTTCTGCTGATAACCATTTACATAAACTTTATAGAATAAGAAAATTTCATTCACATTTAAATATAGAAGAATGAAACGTCCTTCTATCATAATTATTACAGAAATTTTCTTATCAATTATTTTTTTATTCTTTAATTATTTAAAGGACGTTTTGTTCGATTTGTCCTTTAAAAGATCTTTCCAACAAAATATATCATAAAATAATTTTTTTCACACAAATATTACCACTCCCTAAAATATAAAATGTCACAGGCGCATCGTCATTAGGGTTGTCCCCTTTTTTTTCAATTTAAACCATTTGACAAGGCTAGCGTCGTTCGCAGTGGCCTTTCCGATGGCGGACAATAAAAGTTTTCAATACGATTGGTTACACTACACTAAACAGCGCAATCAATCAAAATTGCATCGCGCCATCGACTCCAGCTCAATATATATATTTACACACAAAGATACAAAATATTATATCATTGAAATGCATTACAACATTCCTATCCTAATAAACGAACGACCAAATATGTGAAACAAGCAATATTTAACATTTCTACATTAATATTTTAAAATATCGAACCAAGATATACGTATGAGTAAACCGGTTAGAGGAACGTAAAGTAAGCCACATGACAATGCAAGAACAATGAAACTGTCATAACAAATTAAAATGATCGCATGTTTAACAACAATTAACAATGTATCTCGAAGGAACCCGAGCGTAAATGTATACAAAAAGACCTTTACACGATCTGTTTAAAAGATAACATCTTTGTAATAGAACAATGCTGTAATTACAATACAAACTTTGCCTATTTTATTTGCTATAAAAGAAAAAACACCAAAAATAATTTTAGATCCCTGAAGAGTGACATTTATTTCCCATATTACAAAAGACAAGCTAATGTATAATTTATATTATTTTATTACTTAACCATTGCGTTCATAGTAAAATTGAAAGTACCTATCATATGCAAAAATAAATTTTAATTCTTGATATTTTCAAGATACCCGTCTTTTGTACGAATACAAACCCTATTAGTACTAAAGCTCTAAGAAGGCTATAATTTCATTCAGTGGAAACAACGAATTAGTGAATTATAAATACATGAGTCCCGCCCACCGCGTGTTCGGGACCATTTCTTCATTTGTCTTTTAAAAAGCCGACTGGTTTCACTTTTATTGTTCTTTTTTATAAATTTCACTCAACCATAATTATAGTTTACAAAATATCCATTACAAAGTAGCAATTCCGTTAAAGTATTTATCTTTTCGGTATATTAAATAGTGTATCAATTCAGAGTAGGGTTCGTAAGACGATTCAATAATAATTCTTAGTCGAAGAAAATATTCATAAAGTATTTCTTTAATATATATTTTTGAAGTATATTAAAAGTTACAAAGAAGGACGGTAACTTTCTACCAAAAAAAAACGTCCCTCAATGAAAACAGTCTCAGTAATAAACGCTAAACGTTTAAAGCCTTAATTACCATCACTGACCTGCCTCGACTTTCCCATGATTTTCCCTCCCTCTTCGTTAATTGTAAAGCCCTAACGAAGCCTCGGTTAACCCTGCCAACACCGACATGCAAATTAACCCTTTTCCGCCAACTGTTTACAAAGCTTTATTGAATTAAAGCGAACCACAACCTCGACTTAATAAAGCAAGGGTTGGATGATATCTTGTTTGTAAGGAGATTCCGCGTTTTAATTAATGACTTAACCCTTTGCCGCTCCGTCGTTATCCGTTGTTGGAAGTTTAATTATAGAGGGTAGCAGGTCAGGGTGTTAATCGGAGTTTTGATTAACGTGCTGTTAAATAAACACTTAATATTTAACTAACGATCATCAGATTTGTATCGCAAGCAACACCGTTAGAAATATCTTTGATGTTTCAAGTCACAATATTATAAAAAACCTTTTCATATTTATGCCTATCGATATCGACAAAATATCCAAAGCAGATTTGCTTAATACAAAAGAAAATTGCAAAGCTTAAATTTTAAACTGAAATTAAAAATGTTAAAGAAAATGAAATCAAAGAGAAAGCAAACAAAACGTCCCCCGAGGCATTTGGAAATCCTCTTACATTCAAAGTCAAGGAAAACCACCGCTAAATGAGCAAGTGTCCGCCCCAACTCCGCTAATTGCTTAATCGCCTACGTTGGCTGGCTTTAATTGCCTACTGACCGACCACTTAAATCCGACAATTCACGACAATTTCCGACAACTTCCGACAAGTTTAAGCGGCCGTAATTACAAGGCGAGATGTTTAATTACGCTCCGACGCTTGGACGGCGAATTAATTAGGATTTTAACTTGGAAATGGGAGGGTTAAAAAGAATTTTCACTGAGGCCAGGAAAATTAAAAGAGATTTTATTTTCATTACAACTTTTTGAATAGTAAAGTAAGTCTTTTATTACCACATTTTTGAAATCCATAACAATGTAACAAATGATTATTATATTAACAATATAATTATTAAAAAGAATTATAATAGATAAATAAAAAGGATTGGTTTCAAATTAATATGTATAAGTATAGAACAAAGTGAAACTTTAGGTTATGTATTATGTAACAATATTTTATATTTATACATTTATTGCAAGTATGTTCTAGTTTTTTAACATCACAACTTTTGCTTCACAAAGAGTATTATAAAAGTGAAAAAATAGAACGCTAACAAGTCTCGCTTACAAATGACGTAGTCCATTTTACGTTTAGACGCTGAGCTGATTTAAGGAGATGAGAAAAATCTAATTACAAGAAGACTTGCCTTAGCTGCTCTTTAATTGAGAACTTTTCACTCCTCCACTTCTGTTCTCACTCCCCCAAGCACCGGCGTCGATTACATTTTTTCAACATTTTTTAATTCCGCTCCATGTTTTAATTTTCTTTGCAAGAAGCGATCTTTCTTTTCATCCGCTGCGTTTTTTTTATCCGTTCGCTTTAAGATATTTCTCACCGCCATTATACGGGTGATAATGAGATTTTCTTTCATTATGTTTAATCTCCCGATTAATTCAAATGTAAATCTCATCTTGCTTTTATAGCCTAATCGTTACCGTGGAGAAAGGAATATCGCTGTTCACTACATTTAGTAGTCTTTTAAAAGAATTAGGAATCGTGACCATTAAGCGTATTATTAAAGTTGTTTGAAACACGCCAGGGGTGCGAGCGATTAGACCGTCAATAATTTGAGCAAATTCAAAACGGACTGGCTCAAGATAGGTGCGTCGAGACGTGTCCGGAACGCCAATGGCTAGTCTAGGAGTCGGCAAATTGAAAACACCTCGGGCGAAGCTGTAAACACGTCACGTGATTTAGGTTTTAATCAAGTAGGGACGCACCGCCCGCCCGTAATTGTGACAAATCCTCTGTTTGTCCGAGAGAACTTTTAACTTAGCAGCCGAACAGAGCCGTAAAGGCTCTTCGCACGTGCCTATTGGGGGAGGCGTTTTTTG
>JAAAKD020000088.1:5313606-5326322 GCA_010014825.2 Danaus melanippus
ATAGAGCGCGTCAGGCATCAGGTAGCAAGGGTTTCCATCTTGCGTACATGCAATCGGGGCTCACATGTGCTTCAGTAACGAGAATATATTTGCGTATGAAAAACACGAAATACCTCTGAAATGTGGAGGGAATAAGACATTCAACCCTCTCCTCCCCCCTCTCCCCCTGTCCCGCACCCCCTCACCCCTAGACCCTTTTAACTTTCATCTCTGTCGAGTGCTCCGTCCACATACTTTTGTTCTATTTGATCAATGTTATTAAAATGTCGCGGGCTCGCGGGATTACCAACTTGTACGCCGGTCCATAATAAAGGCTGACTATATTCCGTTGTACTCTTATCATATAATATTTTTACAGTTAGTATCGTCACACGATCGCCATGCAGTAATCACTGCTACCCATTCTGTTAAAACCACCCGAGAATAAATTAGTTAAGTAGACGCTTCCGTTAATCGCCGTTCGGTCGGTGGCGGGCGGGCCGTTCTAAATGGATTAATTTATACTTATGAATGAGGACGTTTTCGGTGTCACGCGAGGATAGGGTGATTGTGTTGTGATTGCTTCCTATGAAAGCATCCTTTGGCAGCGATTCTACTTGCTTTGTTATATTATTATTTATAAATACTATTAAGACAGTCCTCGCGGATGAAAAAAAAATAGGAGATATTAATCCATACAGCTTGTAATATCATTAACATTTTCAACGTCTGATAGCTCTTGATAACTTGTAGATAATGGCACTTTGTTTTAATATGTAATAATATTTTTTTTAATATGTATAGTAAAATATAAAGCAATATAAATTTTAAAGAAAGAAGCATAATAACGCTGATATATCTTTAAAATATATGAATATTGCATTATTACATATGCCCGAGGGAATACAATTTCTGTAATCCAACCACATATAACGATAGTGGTCTGTTGATGTACGAACATCACTTCAAACTTCCGGATAGAATTCAATTATAATTTGTTCTATATATATTTGTCTCTAACAGTTGAAATATAATAGCATCTTCATTTAATATAGAATATTTTTATGTCACGTGATCAGTGATCAGATCACAAATGACTTTGTTATCATGTTAAGCAATGCGGACTAAGTATCGAGTATCGCATATTATGTCATGAAATATACACATGTGGTTTCTAATATAATGCTCTGGCTACGTTCGAAGACGCTCATAACCATCTTTCTAAACGTGTTTAGTCTCTGCTGAGGTTATGTAAGTCACAATTTCCTTCACAATATTGTATTTCAGCTACCGAAAATTGAATATGTTCGACATGTAGCAAACTTGGGTACATAAAGCATACATCGATACAGGAGGCGTGATGTCCGCACACAACTAAGACACCTGAGTCTCGCTGGGCGCATCGCTCACTGCAATCTGTACATTATTTCTCCATTGTTCGCGTAACGAGCTCTTCCCCCTCCTCCCGAACCCCCCACCTCCTTCCAAGCACCCCGCTACCCTAACCACCCTACCCCGGGGCGGTGGGACCTCTCGCGCCTTTCTTTTATCATTCCTCTCTTTATTTCCGAATGCAAATAATCCTCCACACGTGTGAGAACCGAAACCATTGTTCTCGCTTCCACCCCCACGGGGGACCTTGGTGACGCAATCTTTTTCTTCAACATTTACATAAATGTTTACTATCTAAGAACTTATTACTCCACCTAAAGATATTCAGATTATGTCATATTAAGAAAATCACGACTTTATATTTTTCTTATAAGTTGCCTACCGGTCACAGAATGTTGGCAAACAGAAACTTGAAGGATTATATAATTAAAACTTATTTTATTATAATACATAGTGATAGTATTTAAATATAGATAACTTTTTTTATCAAAATAATTAACTCTTAAGTCTGTGATAACACTTGTCTAAAAACAAATATAGTTTTCATGTTTAGTTTCTGTAATTCGTCAAAGATGTTAAAGTGAACTTTATTTTAATAGCATAACTGTGAAAAGCACAAACATGGTAAATTATAAGAAAATAATTACATATACAGCTAAGATTCTTAATTATATGAAATATTTAATTAAAAAAAAACTTCAATTAAAAGTTAACCTTTGTGTCATCTTTCGATCGGGCGCAGATTGTTAAGCGTATTAGTCAAGGCGTAGTGTCGAAGCTCATCGCGAGTGGAGGACAAACAGCTCGTTAGGCGTACGTATAGAAGGGTGGAGCGACACGGACGGCTTACAAGAAAAACGCTAAGTGGGAAATCAATACATATTAGGCGTGATATCGACTCGCCGCGGTACCCGTCACACTATGATGGATGGACGTAACCAAACTTTCCGTACTGACTCCAATAATGACAATATACAAATTGATGTCCGTTGGCGCTTCCGAAACGCGATAGCGCGTCGCCACTCGCACTCATATTATATAAACAAACAACGAAAAAACAACGGACGCTATCAATTTTAGTAGAAATCTCAATTACGGATATGTTTTATGCTCATCTATCATCCGTCTGTTGGTACGTAATATTCAATCGCCACGTCGTGTTACCGAGGCCCTCCCGTGTCATCCCTGGATAGGATATTGGAAGAGATCGACGGGTGGGAGTCAGTGGCACCTACATGTTGAAAGCTATTCGGAATTTGCAAATAAATACATGCACTCGACGTCGAACACCGCGCCCCGTGCATCACTTCTGCCTTTAAAATTGAAATCGCATTTGGCGTCTGTCTTTTGAAGCTATGGCTTCTTTGTTATTGGCAAGGACGTACCTTACAGCCATAGTGTATATTGTGGATCCCTTATTACAAAAGTGATTTTAAAATTTACATTAAAATTCTATCTCCCATACTTACTTCATATTGTATCCAAGATTATCACTTGTCACGGTCTTTACAAAATCATCTTACCTTACAAAAACTTTGTAGAAATGTATTGTTGTTTTGAATTATTTGAACTCTCTGCACATGAAACTCTGCCAAGTTGATTCTTAGTAAAATTAGGGTTTAGTGCCAAAATATTTCATACCTTATAGTCTTACATGAGATTAAGCCGGAGTAGTTGAAAGGCTGGAGTGCAGGGGGTGTATTTATGTTACCTTGGGGACGCCGGCTCTCGCCCCTCCCAATTATACCGCAGTAAAAGTCATAAAAAGACACCCGAAGTTTTTACACGAACCTAGAAGAAGCTCACGAAATTAAGAGGGGCAACGAAATTTTGTGATGACTATGAATTTTTTATAAGATCAGATGATGTTTGTTCATTTATGATGTCTCACAGTGGTTAATGTTCTCGTTGCACGCTCGGCAACATGAATCATTGATGCAGCCTTTATTGCCGACACAAACAATGTCAAATAATTAATTACCTTCGTCCAAAGCAACCTGAATAAAAACTACGTGGTCTGGCTGCATAAGTTAATCAAAAGTCAAGGTTTTATTGTGGTCATTATTTTTAATTAATGCTGCTCAGGCACCACTGTTAATTTTTTTTTAAGGTTAATTTAAATTATTTAATTAATTTTTAAGTTTTTAAATTAATACCAAAGAGAAATATAGCCCCGACTACATATAGACTTATGTTAATAGCCTGTTTAAAATTCTTTTACGAATCCAGCAGTAAAATAACAAGAAAGCTCTTCAATAGTCGTATAAAAGTTTAATCTTGTAAAACAATAAATCATTAAAAAAACTACCAAGTTAAATGAAGTAATCCTGCAACATTAAAAGGATCATTTTCAATATAAAATCGTAAAGTCTTAATATTATTTGAACCGCATTTTGTTTAAAGCTTGAAAACGAACTGAGACCCTGGTTAACGTGATTTTTCATTTTTTTGTTTTGTGCACGCTTGTATGAAACAATACATTCTCACGTTTAATTTCAATTGATATTTTTACGAGTGTGTTTATTATTCTCTCAATATGCGATATGTTGATTGCGATACCCTTTTTCGTGAACACGTGAATTATCAACTTACTAATACAATGGTCGCTTATTTATTATTATTAGTTTCACTAACTCATTGTAGGATATTGACAAAAAAAAACAATTAGATTATAAATTGCGTCACATAACAATAAAGAATGCAAAATATTAATATTAGCAGAAAGTATAAGAACAACTAATGGTTTATGTGAAGTCTATCGTGTATTAAATGAATGGAAGCGAGTTGTCACTCTCTAAGTATCTATCATGGGTATCAAGTTAGACTGACAATCCTATGGTGATACTGTACAGGGTTGTTGGTCTATGCGTGCGTGAGTGCGTGCCAGCACGACCTCCGGACGTAGCTAATATGATTATGACAACGCTACGTGCCAACCCAGCTCGGGGAATCCTCGCACAAATATTCATTAATCTTTCACGGCTCGACGTCCTCCGCGATGGAGATTTAATCAGATTAAGGATCATCTTTTTGCGGGAAAAGTCAGGCCCTTTGTTGCTTCTTGGCCTTCGGTCGCACTTTTATGCTGAATTTACGATGAAAGTTTCTTGTCCGGAATGTAAATTATCGGAGTACATATATATTTTTTTAATCCTTGCGATTATGTCTTTAAATATATTAAATACAATTGCAAGCGACTCGTGCATGTGTACGTAGGTGGCGCCGGAGAGACTGCTGTTGCCCGTGAACCCGACGACCTCGCCACGCAGTCTACTCCAACACGGTATTTGCTAACACGGACCATTTTATACTGGCAAAGTCAAGTTCACTTAAATATCTTTCAACTTGACTGGCAATGTGCTCCTTCTCTTTTAAATAATACAATTACTGAGGTTTTATAAATGTATTCAATTTACTTAAAACTGTTGACACTTAAACTCTCCTGGTCCAGCCTTCTTGATTCATAGATAGGACGCGAAAAGTCGAATAAAAAGTAAAATTAAGCGCGGCGAAACGCGCGTAAAATTATTTTACCATTGTATGCAAATCAACACCGCCGTGATTATTTTATTTCCTAAGAGTCCCAGAATATAAATCTTGGTTGAAAAACGAAACCAGTCTGCAGTTTCTTAGTTGATATGCTTGAAGGTATGTTTAAAAATAAGAAGGTTTTTAGCTTTTAGCTGTCCAGATTACAAAAAAAGAGGGTTTCAGTCGTTTGGTCAGTTCTTTAAATATTATATTAACCATGTACCTTTAAACAGTTTTAGTGAATAATAAAGATGAAGCGGCATATGTATACTTATATAAATTTATATAATACCTAATATTGTTCTTTAAAAACCGAAACAAATATATTATTAAATAATATATATATTTATTGATACTTTAATCTTAAGTTTTTTTATGATTTCTCCTTTAGACATTAAACATGTTTTGTTCAATGGAAGCAGTTTTCAACTCGATGTCTAATGAAAGTCGATGCAAAAACGGAGTCTCGCCGGGAATGTGTCGCCAGCGCGGTTCTGAACGCGTACGGGCTATAAAAATAACACCGGACGCCCCTCTGCATTTCTCTTAAAATCAATTCAATCAACTGCCAACCGATTGTTTCCTTACAATGAAATATTTTGATCTCACTGATATTATTTTTTTCATATTTACATTAAAATTACAGTTTTCAATATAATATTTCAGTGTAATTGAAAATTATGTTTTCAATTATTACACAACTGTAATATTCTCTTTTTTCTACGATTACACTTTTGTTTTGTTGCTCAGGATAGAGAAATTATCTGGATATTTCCATTCAATCTTAAATAGGTTCAATAGCCTTTGTCTTGCTCCTTAAAAAACTCCTATTTATTTGGTATTTTAATGCAAGAGGTGACTTGGAAATCATTCGCTTTTTGTCACTTTTGTTAATTTCGACTGACAATGGAGCGGTCGTCAGCTCGGTTGGTGTGAGTCGTTTAATTGCTTACATTGTAGGTAAATGATTTTCGTTCTAGTTCGTGTATTGTTTTGGGGATGTCCATATTGGAATCAAATCTTTTCGTTATACCTAAACATCATAATGTGTTATAGGCCCTTAAACATATAAAATTTCGTTAATATTTCATTTATAAAATATAAGATTACAAATTTTAATTGAGACACTTGTAAACTCTGTAGAAGGTTGTAATATACTTCGGAACGTTTTGCGAGCTGTAGAAATTTAGTTACAGCTAGGTTCTACATTTAAACGACTATATTACTTAGATATCGTCTACTTCCATGCTATAAAAGAATTAAGGTTTATTTTAAATCGTAAAAATTTTTATATAAGTAAAAAATCGGTAAGAAGTCTGAAACGAGGGGGCTATTGTTGTATAGTCGTTTTGCTATCGATTATATGTCGAGGAAATTGTAATTCTAACACTAATAGACCACAACACTAATATTATAACTTTAATTTTTTATTTTAATTTACTTTTGTGTAATTTACTTTATTAATTAATTTATTTGGCTATGGTATTTAAATTTTATTTATCCTTCGTGAATTGGTGTCTTATACCCTTTATCTGTTTATTATTTTTTTCATTTTTCACGGTAATCCAGCAATATGAACATTATGAAATTCATATAAAGAACAGAAGTCAATAAATAATTTTCAGACTAATACGCTCAATGCGACGGGTACATCAGTAAGAGCGGTAACTGTGAGCTGTATTGCGGTCAAACAGAAAGATATAAATCATGTTTATAAAAAGCGAAATCAATCGGACCATATACCTGACCTATAGTTAACCTGGAGTTAATTTAACATTCGACTGCTTGGGTGGTAAGCAGCTACGATATTGTCTCGAGACATAACGGCTGATTTTACGATCAAATCGCCTCAGTTGGAGCTTAATGTAAAACCAGTTTAAATACACTCGTAAATCTCTCGAACGCGTGCCCACGCCTCAAATCTCAATGAATCTCATAGTACATATGCGACACTCCTATACTGCTTTATTGGTACTACCAAACAATATTAACAGGGGATGAGTAAGACCAAGCCTGCTGTATAAATAAAGTTTAAGATGAGGCAACACTTGATAGCCGACTTAAATATCGTAACATTAACAATCAGTACTCAAAAACATGTTCCGATCTGAATCTAATACAGATTATAAATTTCTAAACACAAGTTACAAAATGCAATTTACCACAAGGAGTTATAACAGAAACAATGGGTTCAATTATCTTAAATGTTAATTCTATTTGGCAAGAGAGTTCGACGACCGTTGATTAAAATTGCTATTGTTGGGATACATTCCCATGGTTCGTGCGGAAATAATGGTGAAAATGAATGCGAGCGGCATCGTGGCTGGAGGTCACGTGGGCCCATAAATCCCATCCCTCGATAGAACAATTAAAAGACGAGCTGAAAACAATTACGCAACAGTGGCCCTCGGGCTGCTCGTGATGGCATAGAGCATAGCTCTCATCCAAGTTCCACTCGTTTTATTAGCATATTTAAACGTCTTAAGGATAAACAATGAAATTTAAAAAAAGGCTTCCAATTTACCGATTCATTAAACAATACTTTTCGTCATTCAACATTAACATTAATGTTAGTTTAGTGCATTCCAAATATTCCACCTTAAATAACATGACACACTATAACAAACATTTCTTAATGACATTTAAGATTTAAAGATCATTTAGATACAAAATGGATAGTCCGAGTAAAATTCACCACTATTTATTTGTTTTGTTACTCTTTGTCAATTCTTACGACAACGCAGGCATATACATCGTTTTGATTCCATGGCATTCTGTTAAAATGTTTTATCTCCTGGTAGCTATGTCTGGTGTTAATCGAACTCAATTGTTTTACGATCGTAAGTCATTTTAATCTTTAATTGAGACTAGCAAACGTATACATTTCCTCAAGGCTATTACGATTGCCTATTTATACGCCAGTAACATCTACGCTGTAGATCTCTGGAATTTATGTATACAAATTGATGTGTGTTAGCTGTTATGAAGATTTTTATTATTTACTTTGTGAAGTATGTGCCGTTCTGTTCATTACATGCTTGAACAGGCTAAAAATGTTGTAAGGTTGCTTATAATGTAGCTCATGCGTCTCAGCGTCCGGGCGATCTGCATCACGGCTGATCCCATTTTAATGGAGCGCCCGGCAAACAAGCTCTCGAGGCGCTTACCGGCAAATCCACGGAGATCCTATGCGCCACTTAGCCGTAACATGCTATGTTTTATAACCTAAATATATGTCTAAATAGTCTAACGTTTACGACCACATTAAACAAAGTTAAGAACAAGTAACGCCGCCCATTTTATAAGTGTAACAAAAATAAAGATTCTTTATGTAAACGAAGAAATACTGCAACAATAAATTGTTATTCAAGAATTCTGAAAAGTGTTAATAAGATTCATTCGCATAAGGTAAAATAAATCGAACAAATCCTTTTGAAAAAGCATTACAGTATCCACCGCGCTGATTTATTTACGTTAAGTAAAATAAAGAAGTATTGAGAAAGAGTCATTAGTGGCTAATAGTGCTGCAACGCTATTCATGGGACATTAGAGCTTGGAAGTCGCAATTCGCAATACGCCGACCGCATCGCTTGTGAATTGCCGCTCGTCACCATTTATTTCACACACTTAAATGGGAATTAATCTGGCATTGTGCAGGTTGAGCGCATTCAGAGTTAATATTTCGCTCCGTATTGACAATATAGTCACAGGTCTTTGATTCATTAGCCGTGAGGTTAACGACCGTCGGATAAAGGATCTGAATACCTCCATTCGTTCTATCGATGCACCTCCGTCGACCTGAGCGCTAACGAGTCAACACATGATTATGATCGCATTCAAATCAATATAACAATATGACTAAGCTTATCAGCACTAAACATAACACATCCTTTTACCAATTGACCCGATGACCAGCTTGTAAAAATCGGTAACCCACATAAACACCTTAAAATAAACAAGAGTCGATCGGCCTCGATAGCTCTTCGAATTGAATAAATCATTCTCGATTTGTCTTCCTTAACAGGTAGATTTTTAAAATACATATATTTTTATTCATGAAAACCTAGCTTTACACGAGCAGAAATTGAATTCTAAACATGGGTCTCATAAATAATCGAGCTGGGCGCCTGTAAGACTACATATTGAAGGAAAACAACGACGCGGAAGTCATTTTAGGTACAGTTATCGTCTACATTTTTCAGCACGTGTTTGATCTGGTTCAAATATTTATTGCAGATGTATTATTAATTATCTCAAGCGGCTATTACATATTTCATTGGGTACTATACTAAGTGTAGGACGTTTTAATGAACGTCACAAGCGACAACAATTAACGAGTGACGTACTAACGTCGGCTTAATTGACGTTACACATTAATTTAGTCGTAACAATTATCTAAACGCATAGAAAGTATGTGTATTTAATGTGGCGTAGATGATTAAGATAGGTCAAACATAATGGTATCTAGGTTTACGAAAACCAGTTACATAAAAAGTAGAAATAACAAAATTAGAACACTGTTTACAGATCTCAGAACAGAATATTATTATCAATGACTACGGCATTCAAAATTTTCCACTATTTGTATTCCGTCTGGAGAATTCGCCTCATCGGAACCCGTAGTTCCGATGCAGGTTTATTTTAAATGTAAAGACAGCGGCATTGCATAATCGCCAACGTGATACGGCATCACTATTCCTTAATAAATATTTATTTGTCTCGACTTTTAGAACATCTATTAAATATGAAATGTTAATTTATATAACTGTTAAAGAAATTTTTTTTTTCTCGGCCCAGATTCGCGGATGACTGGGGATCTAACTGTGAACAGACGTGTTTTTCGATGACAAATATCACGTGCATATTTTATCTAACGTTTATCGAATGAAATCTATGATATGTCATAGGATGGTGTCGGTGCCTCTAACCGTGGATCCGTTACTATTCCTTTATGTATGTATTTGTTCACAAGACAACGCTCACGCGTCAGAATTTCAAATTTGTGATAAAAACATTTATTTATCTCTCTGACGTTTTGGTCAACAAGAAGAATAATCTAAAATTATAATACGTGTTCAATGATTAGGATGGTGTAAAGATGAATTAAAATATTGTTCAAACAATTTGTATGTGATTATAAAGGTCGTCTATACTGTATGGGATATAGTATGACGAGTGATTTTAAAGAATTGACACTCAATTAATATTCATGACATAATTTATTCGTTGCTTCTGTAATATATAGAGATATAATTATATTTAAAGTTTATTAGCAAGTACAAAAATAGTTATCCCTCATCATTAAAGTATACAAATTATATTTTTTACAGCAGCCGTATTCGATTTTAATATAAAGACAGATCGAGCATTAATTAAGTCGGTCTGATGAGTTCGCGTCCGTCAGCCGACGTCATTACAGCTACATGTAGAAGCGAGAAGTTTTTTTTAATTTGTTATTATTCTGTGGCGTAAAGAAATGTTAATTTGAGGCAGCGTGAAATTAACAGCCGGCGCACGGTCTTTTGTAGGTCCGCGTCGGCTGACTTAAACACACAACGGGTGACGAGCCTCTGATGCCCACTCGTATTTGCACTACATTACTCTTTTTATATACTTTCATTAAAATTTGATCCGGAGTTGTTAAGCATCAATTTATGATTACGCACCCGAGATCTACCATTAAGAATATCTCTGCTCTTGTATTAACGATCGTTTTTAAAATCTTTCTCTTCGTAGTAATTTTTTCTTAACAAATTCATGTTAAGGTAATTCCTGTTACATAACGTGTCTTCTTCTAGTTTTTGAGAGCCGAAATACATAAATTTCTCTTAATTGTATTAAATATTTTTATAATTTTTAATGAATAATAAATATTTATGTCTCTTCTTTACGTCGTTGTAGTGGTATCGTGTTGATAAAAGCCTCCTAAGCGAAGATCTTCAGAAGAAGTTCATTCAATTACATCCTGATGAAGAAACGAAACAGTTCCTATCGTCTTCCATTGATAAATCCTCCTGGGTGTGGACTCAGATCTGGTACATGCTCGCCAAGGCTGTTCTCAAACATTTTTGGACTATAACCGATATAAATGGGTGAGTACACATATCCTATTAATATTTCAAGCATTTCAATAGCAACTAAGATAAAACTTCCCCTTTTACGAGGACTAGGTTACAGATTCTAGTAAATTACAAATAAAGCACATTTATAACATCCTAAAAAGTCGTTGGTTGAAATTAATACGTTAACCTTGGCAGTTAATGATTCACGTCTTACACAAACGATGAATTGCCATTTGAATCACGACAATGGCAACTTATTAAGTGCGTCCAGATTTGTCCAATTATGGCAATTACAATCTCCTGGTACATGCGAGTGTATTATTTCCTCATCCATTGTATCGTATCTGCACAAATTAACTAATTTGAATCGTCACTAGTAAAGGGATGCTTTTTTTATATATTTATCGATAACAATCTCGATAGTTTTCATCTATATAATAATCGTGTTGGCATATCTATTGTGTTGTGAGTTTCGATTTGTTCCTAAAAAGGCTTAATTTTTAAGTACTTATGATGATTAATATAAAGTAACTGACACACATATGTTTAATTATTTTAATT
The DNA here is from genome assembly GCA_010014825.2 of Danaus melanippus. Lineage (NCBI taxonomy): Eukaryota > Metazoa > Arthropoda > Insecta > Lepidoptera > Nymphalidae > Danaus > Danaus melanippus. The sequence goes on from JAAAKD020000088.1 coordinate 5,325,132, forward strand.
CCATCTCAATCTAATGTTCTGTTGTAATTCAAATTTCATCGACATCTTTACTCAGTGTAATGTATGCGCCACAATAACTTGTCATCGATAAAAACAAGCCAAACCCTCTTTACGTCCGGAGCGCACTCTGTGAACGCGCTCTGTAAACGATCGCGTCTCTGGGTGTCTATAGCCGGGCACTAATAAATAATTTAAATAAATTGACGGACGAGATTTACTCATTGGCTGTTTCCGTCTCTCAATTACGCTTTATTTATCACTTACTACTTGTCGAGCAAACCGCACCGCTACGCAATCGTTGGCATTACTCGCCAACCGGTAATTTCGTTACTGTAGATACTTTTAAGGTTACATTGTTTCAGATGAAATCGGCATTGTCCCCCAGCTTTGGGTGATAAATATTCCCTGTTTTCCAATACTTCGATCAAAAAAAAACTCTGTTTCTTAGGGTTCAACTCCTTCACTGTTATACAAAAAACAAGTTTTTCCATTACACATTTGTTTTAAAGTGTTCAAATATATAAATCTCTTTGTTTCGAAAGTTTTTTAACGTAACAAGGTTATAAAGCTACCTTCAGGATGTCTTCATTGTTAGCATGAAAGTAACTATAACAACATACTCTTAACAAAAAACTCTTTTATTGGGAACTGTTTCTGGAAATTTTAATATATTGAAAGCTTTAATTAAATCGCTGATAAAATATGATCGGAAATCTGAACTGTTGGAACCCTCATGAGCAAAATATCCGGGATATTAATCATTGTATCCATAGTTAGGATAAATGACTCAATGGGCGTTCGCCTCTATAACTATTAACTTTTCCGGTGTAAATAACCAAATTAATTTACATTCAATAAATTTCAATCTATCTATATTAAATCGTAATATAATATGCAGTAAAATTCAAAAATATTTTAAAAGAAATCCTTTTATAATATATTAAAATAATAACTTCACATATTTAAAAGGTCTATAAATAATAATCTTTAGCGTATTCTAGTTAAGAAACAAAGCATTTCAATCAAGGCATCAATCGAAACGGTATTGACATGGCCAATAAAATGCCAAAATCAATTGGCATCAGTTTGGCTGTAGAGTAGCCTTTGTGTCAGAGACATCGACGAGATGTCATTGAAACCTTGTAATGAGATGGTTCACACGTGGACCGGTCATATTTACAGTTTTCATCA
>JAAAKD020000088.1:5360643-5374102 GCA_010014825.2 Danaus melanippus
ATCAAGAATGTTACTCATTGATGAACACAATCTTTTTACAGAGCTTTAATAATGGTTTTTCCTCATATCTTGATAATGAAAAGGGATTAACAGTAAGAAAAAGAATATTGTTGTAGACTTTGGTTTCTTTATTTATTTATAAATAAAATTCTTTTCTGAACACACCCAAATACATAAACAATAAACTGTAAGGTTACAATAAATTAATTTGGTCCCAAAATAAATATTAAATAATTTAAGGGAAAGTAAAATAATAAAATCAACAATGTTATAAAGTACTCATCAATTTTGGCAATCGTTAATGGAGTCTTACTTACAGTACCTGTTAAATCTTAATCGAAATAAATATTCTAAATGATATACAATCAGGCACACAAACACAAGAAACATACCAAAACAGTCTCTGTATACCTCCAACAGATCCCCCGAGACGTTATTTACATGCTAATGTAGCTACAGAAACAGACACTCAATGAATACAGCGACCACAGACTGAAAGACACTTATATAAATCCTAATATTTGCCTAAGAAAACTATAAAGCGCCTAAAAAATCATTCGAATCACACAGAAAAACCATTTTAATAGAAAGTCATTGGAATGTAATAGATATTGTGGAGTCTGTAATAAAGGAACTGGGATGTACACAGTCCTCTAGTAAATACTGTTAATATAATGATTATCAATGAGAATTATTTTTTATGAGATCACACTATGTAATGAATGATTTTAATGAATACTTTAGATATAAATAGTACTAAGAAACTGGTTTATAAGGATGCAAAAATTCAGTCACCTGACTAACAATAAGTACATTTTGTGCAATACAATAATATAAATAAATGCTTTAACTTGAATGAATCTGTAGTTAACGATATATTGAGATACAAATACTGAAGGCTATTTACTGATTTATTACATAATGTATAGTCCTAAAGATATTACACATGACAATTACAATATACTCTAAAAATTTGAAAATTCCAAGATAAAATGCAATAGTAGTTTATAAAGTCCGAACAGCTTACAAATTGATCTTATGACTAGATTGAGCCAGTATCATCAGACGAACCATCCACTCGCATAACTAAGAAAATTAAGGAAAAGATGTTTTATTATAAAAAAAAATGTAGGAACAAAGGGATTCAGTGTTGAAAATATATTAATTGTATTTGTTACTTTGGTAGCACTTGTCGGGATAGTCATATATCATGTTCACTTACTTATATTATTCTAGTTTCGATCAAAACGATTCGATTATTCGTTTATAGCGTCACTATCGTTTCTACTCACTAACGGCTATATTTCTGATGGCACTCTAGGCTTTCAGGCAGCTTTGATTTATATCGCCTTTATACTTTAGTCATATACATTTTTTTTATTTTCTATGTGTCCACATCTCTCTATGGCAGTCTAACAGCTGGCAAATATTACTAGCCGATCATGGCGACTAGACGGCAGATGTGTACTGGCAGCATGACGCTTTCATAAGTACCGGGAGATTTCACATTGATCACCTTCTAATCTATTGATTTCTAATTCATGACTACAGCGATTATCGATTTTACTGGTTATTATCTGTTCAGAGAATATTCATATCGACATAAAAACCAAGTGTCGAAAGGACATCATTGAGTATGAAGAGGCAAGAATCAAAGCATACAGATACAGTAAGGGGAAGTATTCTCTGAAACAGACGTAGTGGGTTGGTTACTTCTTCTTGGCTTTCTTTTCCGCCTTCTTGACCGCTTTAAGGTATTTGTCGTGTGAGGCCCGCAGGTCCTTGAGGCGTCGTTTCATCCGGCGGCGGTCATCCCCGGCCAGACCCAGCAGCTTCAGGTCGCTGGAGCTGAGCGCCAACAGCAGTGAGCCGTCGACGCCGCGCGTCGCGAACGAACCCGCGTGACGATCCAGACCCTCGCCCAGGCTCGATACCCACTGCCATACCTATAACATACCATATAATATTATGAGACTGAAAAAAAGTTGTCTAAAGCTAGAGTTAAAACATAATGTAAGAATTTTTTATGGTCACATTACATTTTTGTCAAAAAGAAAGCCCTTCAAATAAAATGATAAGATATTGCATTTTGTTTGGACTTTATATGTATTCAAACGAATGGCTAGCAGAGTACTGCTGCTTTAACCTTTTTTTATTTATATTTGTAAATCCTGCAGTTTCATCATGAAATGATTTTATTTCCAAGGTTATTGTAGATGAAATCTATAGATTTACTAGAGCATGACAATGATTACAAGCGTATGTTTAAATTGAAGTAACAATATATTACCTGTTGCTTAGTCCAGAGGTTGACTGGCTGGGGCGAGGCGACTAGCGATGTGAGTGACACGTGTGGACCGTGGGGGCCTTGTGGACCATGGGGGCCTTGCGGACCGTGGGGACCCGGCGACAGGCTGGTCTCAGAGGCCCCCGCAGACAGCGGCTGCCACGGCACCTCGCCGCCGACTACACAAGCCGGAGCTTTCTTCACTACAACCACACCCTCGTGTCACATACACCTTACGACATAGCCTAACTACTGATACTTGTACTCCAAATGAAGTTGTGTGACGGAGCGAAAGGAACATTTGTGAAAATGGGACAACTATGTATATTTCAGATCATAAACGACACTTGAAATATATTTATTGAACTTTCTCTACACACTAAGGCTCGTCGTTTCGCACGATACTAGTTAATACCCAGGGTCCGCCTTACACTGGCCATAGATTAAATAACATTTGAATTTTGTGATAGTCCTATAACTGTATGTATGTTATATAACATATCTATATAGATACACGAGCATAAAATATAGACAAATTATACAAAAAAAACACTTACAAATAGAAGACAACGTTTAGTCAAACACAAAGGTTACTGAAAGCGAAACTGCATATAACAAACACCATCACCATAGAGGGAATGAAAACATATCGTGTTAATTCATATCAAACAGCTGGTTAGTTGGCAAACATACAGCAATACTTTGTCCGTATAATATATATTGTGTTCCCGTGGTGTAGTATACCTCTGGCGTTGGCTTCGCTGACTGCCTGTCGTATCTCGTCCACGAGGTCGTTAGTGAGCTGCACGGGGTCGGGGTGGGGGGATCCGCTGGCCAGCCGGCGCTCGCGCTCAGCCAACACCTGCTTCAGCTGCTCCGCCAGTGACGCCGGCGGACCTACCGGGCCATCCACCACCGCGCTCACACAACTACATATGGCTTGTGCCTCTCTATGTAGAGGCATTTTATCTACATGCTATGTTATTTTGAGAAGCCTTTTTCTTTCAAATGTTTTGTAATTATAATTATATCTATGAATCTTTAGTCTGCAGAGTTAAACATTTCAAATAATTTTTTTATGGAGTTTATGGACATTATATTTAAAGTGAAACGTTCTAAAGTTCTATTATTTTTTTGTTCTATCTATCGCATGTCAGTCGAAGTAAAAATTCTAAACAAAAACTCAGTAGTTCAGCCACGATTCGGAAATAAGTACTCTTTGGCTAACTACATTTCATGAGTTCTATAAAGAAAAAATTAAGCTTAGTCAATTAAGTAAAAATGAGGGAATTTGTAAATTTTTTTAAATACTACTTACGGATACGTTTACAAATATAAATCCTGAATTCTATTTTTATCTAACCTTCCTTGCTTACTACATAAAGTCAGACTCAAATACATTAATAAATAATTTCAAAAGGTAACCCTTAACTTGACTTGCATGATAGCTCCTTCCCAATATAGCCGTTATTAACAATTATTTTGACACAAAGACAAAGTAACAAAGCAATTACAAAGATATTATTATATAAAGCAACAGTGCAATGTTAACTCTTTTAAGCTTGTCTCGCACTACCTGAGAGCGGGTGATGTCTTGTATCTCTCGTGTACATTCCGTCGTCGGTTGCGCTGCCAATTGAGCTGCCACAACTCTGTCGAGTGTCCCGCTGCTGAAAAACGTGAAATCAAAAATTAAATATAACATCTATTGTAATAGGAAAATTATTTAAGACTTACATATGAATCAATGACCAAAATATGTAATAATTTAATAATTTATTACGGCAACATTTATTGCATTTTATAAAATTTTGTGCCTTCGCGCTAGATAGTAACTGATCCGCCGGAGTATTGGCTTTTTTTAAATAAGAATAAATGTAATTTTTGTCCTTACAATATGATGTGATGCATGAGGCGGGGCCCCTGATGTGGATTCACTCAGCGATTCGTCAGCAGAGTCGTTGTATGAATCATCCAATCCGTCGTACTGAATAGTTTGAACAAAATTATTAAAAATATTGTTATAATAAAAATAATTTAAGAAGTCATTTTTTATTTGAATTATCTATCTATGTTCTTGTAGCGTTCGCATTTAACTGAGAATGGTCCCTTTATCTGTATGTGAAGGGACAAACTCTACATAAACAATAACAAGGTCACATCGATATGACAGTAGTTCCGTTTGTAGCATTAAAATAAACACAATACAAATGTTGTTTAGCTTCTTATGTTTACAGTGCAGCTCACTCACAGAGCTCGCATTGCTGAGCGAGTGCGGCGAGTGTGCGGAGTGTGAGAGCGGCGCGTGGTGTCTGTGTCGGGCGAGGTCTGTGCGCGCGCGGTGTGCGGACGTGTCGAGGAGCGCGCCGCGAGGCACCGCCGCGTCCAGCTCTCGTGACGTCACCTCCACACTACCCACGTTTGCTCCGACGTTAGAACTTGTATTTGATGTGGCCGTTAGTGTAGTAGTGGACATTGCGCTGGCGTTCGCGCCGCTTCTGAAAGTTTTAATAATGACTTAATTTTAATCCATTCTAATTTCAAAATAAAAAGTTATATTATTTAATAGATGCGGCAATTAGTTTAATTTAGTAGATACAGGGAAACCCAAAACATCATACTCACAAGCTTTCCGTGACTGTAGTTGGTGTTGCCGTAGTTACAGACACGTGGCTTATAGAATTCGTCGGCGGTAGGGCGGGGGCGGGGGCTTGGGTGGCAGGCTGTGACGTCACCACCGTGGCGTTTGTCGTCGACGTCACCGCGTACGATGCCGTAGTGATCGTACTATATATTGAGTTGTTGGTGGTTGGAGGTTTGATATCATTGGAGGTGGTCACCGTTACGTCACCTATATCAGGCGCCTCCCGCGGCTTTTTTTCTGACTTGTCTACTTTGGCATATTCGTCTTCTATAGGAGAGAGATCCGAAAGATCGCTGTCTGAACTCCAGGGGTCTATAAAAAAAAGTTTATAATTATTAGTACATCATAGCATAGCTAGAGTTAAAGACTGTTTTAGGCATTATTTATATCCAAGATTGTCAAAAGATCGTGTACCATTTATGAGCAGAGGATCAGGGTCTGGTCTGCGAGGTAGCGGCGGCGTCTCGCGTCGGGCCGAGGGTTCGTGCGGTAACATAACAGGTAGACCGGCTTTCTTTTGTGTTTCCTGTAATTGTAATGTAAGCAGTTTTCTCTGTTATTTCTTTAATAAACTCTCTAGTGTTTCGAGTATTTATTTTTTACTCAACTAAGAAATTTTAATCAGACAGTATTTTTCGGTTAATATATTAAATTGAATGTAGATTTCTACTTGATAGCATTAAAGATAAAAGTCAAAATAAGTCAATAGTATAAAATTTATTTAAAAAGTGTATCGTCCTCATATTTAATAGCCCTACTGGCTAAAAGTCACATCAACTGCATGATGGCACAGAGGGAAATGAGACAGACTAAGGCTTTATCACAATACTCATCAATTGAACATATGTGTAACATTCCCTTCAGTCATGTGATCGATTTACGAATACTATCTGCATTTTCTATAAACTTAACTTGTAGTTACTACCCAATATCTGACACGTATATTGTTAAAGCGACATCAGTGTTTCATATCTCACCAGAAGCAGCACCTCCAGTCGGGCGACTCGGTCGTGTAGTGCCGAGAGCGCGGCGGCGTACTCGCGATGAGCGTCCCTCAAGGTGCCGCTCCACCACTCCTCACGAGCACGGACCATCGCCCGCGTGCGGCGCCACTCACGGAGAGCGCGACGAGCCTTAAGTATATATTTACATATATTGGCAACATTGATATAACACACGCGAGAAGGGACAAACGAACAAATACTGAATATACTGTTTACACGAATGGTATTCATACTTTGACAATAACGTCAGTATATATCTAACAGTGTGTAAGCTTTGAGGTGTTTTAATTTTTTACGATTGTTGATGAAGACGAAAAATATAATGAATAAGTAACATAATAATACTGAATTTAGTTAACTATTCATTAAAACAACTTTTGTCAAACATTATATATGGTTCTCAGGTAAATGTATATTTTTGAGTCAAGCTCTGTTTGACGTGATAATATCCCTCATATGAAAAGTGTTCTTCAACAAGTCGTACCTTATCATATTTCCGATGAGCCCTGTGTGCTGTGTCCGCAGCTGCTGCCAGAGCTCTTCTTAACTGGTCTGATGGAGCCCGCGCGGCGCACCACTCACGTACACGAGCATTAATCTCCTGTCCACTGCCACCGCCCGCCTCCATACCCACCACCTGGAACAAAGCCATATTTTATATTAGTAATTACATTCATTATATTAATATGGGAACTTTTTTCAAGTTTGAGGAAAAATATAACAAAATATGTAAACACTGAAATTTACTGTATCTTTTCTCGGCCTATCAAATTTCAAATCCTTTGCCACCCAAGTCTAACTTTGACTTTTGAATAATATAGGGTTTTTTTAAAGATGCAAGAACATATTCTATATTTAAAATTTCATTACTTATATCGATATACAAACTTATACAAGTTTTTAAAACAATAATAATATATGAACATAATGTGTCTCTTATACGAGCCTATATTAAAAGTCACTTTACATTGTTACCGTCCTAATAAGTTTCATTACTATAGCCACCTTATAACTCTGGTCTTTGAGTTATATAGTGATATATATTCCAATTTATGCTGACCCATGTCAGTCTGCATCATGTATCAGCATAATATACATTTTTACTTTACTATTCTGTAGTGATATACCTCATTGAGTAACGCCCTCAGGTCAACTATATCTGGATGCCGTACATCAGCTGGCGGACTGACCTCTTCTTCTGTCTGTTGTCTCCTCTGTCGCTCGCGAGAAGCTCTGAAACCGTAATAAATAAAACGTATTACTTATTAAAAAATCTATCAGTTTTTAAAGTATGTACGAAAATACAGCATAGACATAGACTTTATAAGACTTTCAAGAAATTATTCTCTCACTATCACATACACTTGTATTTTATAACAATAGAAATGTTGTGATCGAGAAGTGCTAATACAAACATGTGAAGTAGATCACGGTCGAACGATTACCCATTGGGGTTAATTAAAATATGCTCAGTTAGTTATTTACGTCACATGACCAAATTAAATTCTCTATTGAATGAATAGTTTTCGTGAAATATGTCACCTCTCTTCTCTCTCCTTATCCGCAGCTAGAGACTGTCGTATGAGATGCGCTACTTCACTGTTCTCAGGATCCTTCTCCCGACCGATCAGAAACTTAACGGGACCGGATGTATTGCGAAGAACTGATGCCGCATACGCTTGAGTCACACCCACCTTTAACAAAAAATCAATACTATTAAAGTGAAACTTCTTATGCGACTTCCAACAGGAATGCGTTCAATGTTTCCGCTCGTGAGGGGGAGGGGGGCAGAGCGAGAGAGAATGTATGGCGCTCGAACGCATGCGGGCTATCAACTGTGACTTGTAGAATTCGTCTTGACCTGTACGAAGTTACACTTCCCACGTGGAGAGGGACTCAACGCACAATGATTATTTTAAACTATAAGGAGTTCTGATTACATTTTTATTATCTCTACACACAAGTTCATTATAAATAAGAATAAGAATGAAGTGCTTGACATTCACTTGAAGTGACTTGAATTGACAATTTGACAATTCAAAGGCGTAATTCGGTGAAGGCTTAATTTATTCAATGACTTAAATGAAACAAGTCCAGTTATACATACATGAACTGGTTTTTATTAATACTACGAAATTATATAAATAAATAAGTAATATTTTTAACATTATAAGAATTTAAGCTAATTCTTTAATTAAAAGTAAGAAAGAATGTATTTAATAAGAGATCATTAATTCGAGGACTCGAACCTAGAATATACAGAATAGCGCCAAAAATCATCTGGTATGGGAAAGTTGGAGATTCAAAGACTGTTTGTGTCGATGAATTATCCATTCTATATTTTCTATTTCAGTGTTACAAACTGTATCATTTCCCTGTTTTATATAGTACATGTGTAATTTCCTCACCAAACTCTTCCCGTCAACCTCTATGATCTGGTCGTTGACCTGTATCCGTCCGTCTCTAGCGGCCGCTCCGCTCTCTGTAATTGTTTTCACGAAAATACCCAACTTCTCTAAACCTGCATCAGCTCCCACGCCCATGCCTGAAGTTGAATAATATTCATTTTATTGTTAAATATTTTTAACGGATTTTTCTTACATTAATAACGCACTCGTAATAATCTCACTTGCAATGTGAATAATAATTTTAATTTAAACTTAAGTTTCACCGATTTTAGCGACATAAATATATCTTTAATACATAAACTAAAAAAAAATTCGAATACGTATTCTCAAATATGTCAAATTAAATTATTAATGAACTCACCAATAATAGACAGTCCAAGTCCGTCCGCTCCTTTCACCAGGTCTACGGGGAAGACGTGCATCTTCTCGACTCGCTTTTCCAGTTCGTATTCGGCGGACGCGGCCACGGGGTCAACGTCCTCGTTTCGGCGATCGTACTCACGGACGGAGTGCGTTGAGAACACTCGCATCGGATCAGTGCTGTGGAAACAAAAAGAAAAACATTTAAAATATATGTAAAAAAGTTATGTTATTCCACTAATGACGAGCATTGTATGAATGAAGGAATAATGATTCCATTGTGACAGGAAACATCAGCTATCCTTCCGACCAGTTTGAACTGGGAAACTGACCACAAACAGTTTTAAAATTCATTTAAAACCTTCGTCCATAGCCTAATTATTTAGAAGAAAACAAAACGTCAACCTGACTGTTTATTCCGGCGATCGAGACCCTTGGTGCCTTTCAAGACGGTTGACATATTAATTCATTGTACCATTACGTATGAGCAAAATATATATTCTATTAATATAATGAATAGTTTACCTAAATTTAACTTTGGTATTTCTTTTAACAAATACTGGTGGGTAGTAATCATCGTCGTCGTCCTCCTCTATGGGCGGCAGACCGGCGACCTGGGGATACAGAGAGACATTCATTAAATAATATTTATTACGAATACATTATGTTCATTATATATTATATATTAGAAGAGTTTCTGTTGGAGCGCTATCACATGTGACATGGAATAAGTTCTTATCGAAATGAGATTCTTTGGTTCTGGTAAAATCTGTCACATACTATAATAGATATATATACATATATACATATCAGTGAATATTTGATACCTCTGTATAAAAGTGTCCGTCTTCAAAGTAATGAATACCGTTCTCCTCTGCGAGTTCTCGTAACGAGTGCGGTGGGTAGTGGTCGAACACTGTGGGCTCGGGCTGCGGCTCGGGCTCGGGCTCGGGCTCTTGTTGCGGCTCGTGCTCGGGCTCGGGTTCGGTTCGAGGCTCGAGCTGCGGCGCGTCCCCTCCCGCCATGCCCGCGTCCGCCTCTAATGATACGAACTCGTAGCTCTCGTCCACTGACTGCATACTGGAGACAACATACACGTTACATGATATGTACTTATACATATATAAACAAAGCAAATCAAATTTCAAAGTCAGTCAGTCAGTCAGTCAGTCAGTCAGTCAGTCATGTATGTGTATGTATGTACATATATGCAATAATAATGTACGTGTGTGTTAATTCTTACATATGTACACATATTGCAAAAATAAATCTTTTTTAACTAAAAACAGAATACTGACGACATCATCTGGTGGAACATTGTGTTCAGTCATAAAAAAAATGTTTATAATCAAAGTCATTGTAAATAATATTATAAAATTATCTTAATCTAGTACAGTAAAGTAAACAACTATCGACTGCTGATGACGTCATTGTAGTTTTTATAATGATAGTTCATAGTTATATAATATTTCTTCGTCGACAGTTACCTCTCATAGGAGAGCACGGACTGGTAGCTGTCGTTGAGGGAGACTCCGTTGTCATGAGCGATCGCGTGAGGTGATAGAAGAGCGACTATCTCTTGGGCCTGCTCGTCCGACAGCAAAGCTTCTTGCCTGGAAGATACACATATATTATAATTAATAACATATATATTCACATATAATTGTTGATTTAGAAAAGTACTTATAGCTAAAACTAGAAATATACTACATATGTAATCATGCGTACTCGTTCAAAGCAAGCTTACCTAAGTTTTTTCTCCAGTATACTGCGAATGTGGTCAAGATTTGAAGCGCAGTGCGCACAGGCAGCATGCAAATAAAATGGTAAAAAAAAAACATTCAATTAGATTAAGAAGCTACAGAGAAATAACAATATAATGTTTCTCGTCTAAAAAGCAAAGAATAATACTCACAAATACATATATTGGTAAACAGTTAACGCGTGCAACAAAAAATAAATACATTTATACATACGTGCTATTAGTGAGGAAGATTTTCATACTAACTACACATAGACAGAGAATTATTTGTAGAAAAAAGTTCTTATATCATAGTAAAGAAATCGTTTAAATCACATCGAACACAGAAAAATAAATAACTAGGCATAACAAGATGTTATTCAACAAACATCGACACAGGAAAGTGGAAACATTTAAAACACATTCTCAGTATGTTAACTGGAATTCGATAGTAACTTTTCGTAAGGTAAGAACTGAACCAAGAAATGGTATTTATATTAATTTATTATTTAGGTTCTCTTTCATAACAAAATTTCTTGATAACTATAAATGCAATTGTTGTATTAATTGTCGTTTGTTTATATATTTAACGTTCGACATTTGAATTTATTTCTTTATTGTACAGTCTATTCTCAACTAAGCATTCTAAATTCGATTTTTTCGAACGATATTTGAATTAATTTCATTGATATAAACCTACTCGCAACCCTAAGTAAAGCATGCTGTACTTTTTTAATATTACTGACTACTTGCGTGTTTTATTGAAGAATTCAATATTTGAATGAACTGTGTATCTATATAAATCTACTGGCAACACTTTATTAAGCATTCTACATTTGATTTTTGATATAACCTGGAGCTGAGCAGTATCTCCGCTTCGTCCGGCGTCATACTGTCGGGTTGCTTGGCGTCGTCGGCCGGCTCCTCCGACACACTCCATTGGCTGGTGGTCGATTTGTCGAGCACCTCGATGGAGCCCTGGCTCGCCTCACTCACTACCACACCGGAGTCCTAAATAATATATAAAACGCATTTTATTTAATGAAATTTATCATATAATCTTTGACTTTAATTTACAATGTTATTTATTAAATTCATTACGTGTCCCTTTAACTACGGTCAATTATATTAAATAAAAAAAAAATGGTTCTATTTTCAAATGATAAAAATAATTTACATAAATGGCAACAATTCCTTTTCTCCGATTAGGTACCGTGGAATGTTTCGGCTTCACTATGACTAATTATATCATATCAGTGAAAATGTAACTATATTTCAACATCCAGTACACTTCGCATAAAAATACATTTGTTCAGCATTAAATGCATTAATGTAAACATAACGCGACGACCTTGCAAGTACGTTGTTGTTAAATGAACAATTTCATCACAAAAATTAACAATTCATGACTGCTTCCAGGATTAAAATGCATGCATCCGCATCATAATTATTATTAATATATCTTTATTATTAAAGCAACAGATCTCTTCCGAATTCAATACATATATATGTATATATAATACGTATTGTTATTATTACCGTAGTAAATAAAACTAATTAGTGAAAAAAATTATCTCATTTTTTTTTATTTATTATAGTGATTTAAGTTGAGCTTGACATTTGTGGGAGTGCACACGGATATTGTAGGTGTGATGACAAATTTTTTAATGGTACGTTCTTTTGTAGTTTTGAACCTGTTTATACTGCTTTTACTTCGTCCCGCACCATCCCCTCTCCACCCTTTGTACTGGTAGCAACATCAAATGTTGAAAACGCAATGTCAAGTAAAGAAGAATTTGTATAGTTTTCTCAAAATTTTTATTAATTAATAATTTTTTATTCCATAATATTCGTAATATTTCCATCGGTCCTTTTACAAACTTTGCTTATTTTATTTTTAACCTATAAAATATAATAAAATTAATTTTAAATTTTTTTTTTCTAACTCTACTTTTACTTTCACTCACACAAATGCAAAGCTCAGCTTAAGTCTAATTGACTATACTTCGAGGCAATGGAACAATTATGTTCATATCTTTAAGTCATTGGCAGAATGTTTATAACAAAGGTAATATGATCAAATTTGGTACCTTTACGAAATGAATATAAAACACTCATATATGTTAATCTATACCTGTTGCAGTACGGACAGCGTGTCAGGGTCTGATCTCGCCCGTTCGGCGTCACGTATGTCATGAGTGAGCTGCGGCTGGTGAGGGTCGCGGTAGTCGGCGGGGCGAAGTCTCGCTACAACCTCCGGCGAGGGTTCGTTGAACCCGCCCTCGTCCGACACGCTGGAGGCGCGGGAACGTCCTCTCACCACCGTCTCCTCCGCCTCCGATGACTTGCCACCGACACCCACTGGAGTTTGTACGTATAGGTATTAATATTGTATTATCTATTACATATGTACAAGCGAAAACAAATTGGACCGTCTGTTAGTAATAGTAAAATAACTCCATTTTACTTCATCCTACTTACATACATCAAATAAAATAACACTGTTTCTGTCTGTTCCTCATAATCATTGCGATGGCTGAACCAATTTTGAGGACATTTACTGGAATATATCTAAGCTAATAAGGTGTAACTTGACTACTTTTATCAAAAACATCCCTATTTAAATACCGTGATAATATAAACGATAAACTATTCCGCGGAATTCGCTACTACTCATAATTATAAAATATATATCAATAACCAAACAGCATCAATTATATTAATTGTTCTTCCTCCATACTTAATAAATTCCCATTAGTATATCTCTATATTATGTACGTCATTTGTATAGAGTTTAACAAAGTATATAGTTTACAATCAAGCCTGATACTGGTATAGGAATGGCCAATAGTCGGAGAGTTCGAACGAGACCAATGGAAATAGGTTAAGAACGTTAATTTTAAAACCAACAACCCAGCTCTCCCGTAGTTGTTTACAGATACTCAATGAAAACTGTACATACATATAATTATATTATACATGTTTTCGTCGAAATAGGAATCTTTCTTATTTATT
>JAAAKD020000088.1:5414555-5425202 GCA_010014825.2 Danaus melanippus
AACATTGTTGAAATATTGTGTGATGTAAATTATTGTTATTGTTACCAATGATGCAATATAGTTGCAATAAATTTTAGAAATCAAACAAAAAGGTTTTATTCTTCTAAACATTGTATTAGATTCCTTGCTCTATTATACACTGAAGGATCGGGTTTGTGAACTTCAGATGTTGGATCATCTCCTTCGGTGTTATCGCAGCCTTTGTCTTGTGATGCCGTCAAATCGTCCATTTCTTTAATTATTTTGTGTGCGTCTGTCAGGAGCATGTTTCTTATATTGCCTTTGGCAGATTCAAAGTACTCTAATAAAACTGGCCAGGATTCATCTGGCACAAGTTGTGAGGAAAATTTGTTTTTGTACAGCCACACTTGTTTGGCTTTCATGAACTTCCAATTCTCCCTGTCATGTTTCCATTGTGAGAGGTAGGTGATACATTGTGACTTTAATTGATCTTTAGCAGCAGATTGCGCTTCCGCCTGCCTTTGCGCATGTTTTTCTTTCTTCATCTGACGTATTGATTTCTTACCTTTTTTCTCAGTAGATTCTGTAGCAGCCGGCTGCTTTTTCTTCTTTTTTGATTTTTTCGGCTTGTCTTCCACATCGGATTCTGATCCATCATCGATTAGCTGTCTTTTAGTACCTCTTTCGTCTTGTAACTCACCTTCATTATCATTTTCTCGATCGTTTGCATTATGTTCTACTTCAACATTATTTTGGGTATCATTTTCAACTTCCTGTGCAATTTGTTTCTTTTTGTTTTGCTTTTTTTTGTTACCGCCCATATTTAATCTTTTTATTTCTAACTGTTTCAATTACCAAATTAAACTTATCAAATTAAGTTTATTATCAATTAACACTTCGCTCTTTAAAAATAAACATAACCTAAAAATATAAATGTGACAGAGCCCGCGTTAGACTCGAATTGATTCTTTTATTTTTAAAGGTTGTCAAAAACATTGTACAAAAGTAATAGTGGAACAATTGCTATTGTTAATTATTTAATGAAACCCTGATTTTGATAAAAGAAATTATTTGTTTAAAATTCGATTCTTTTTATAAGTAGAATAATTTTCTAACATTATGATATAAGTGTTTCTCATAAATCAAAATTTGAATAGCATGTTTTGCTTAATTTATTTTCCCAATAGATATAATAAGGAATTAAGGGTGGTAGAGCATAATTAATTAAAAAAAATTGACTGAGACAAAAACCTGAAGCGTTTACAATTATTAGAGATGTTGCACATAACTTTAATGTTGTAATTTGTTCATAAGTTATTATTTTTCAAAATTATGAAAGTCATATCTTTCTCAAACACAACAAAAAATACTTCTTCATCGGTTAAAATTTAACAACGCTTAAGAGTTAATTAAAATTTAACTACATTTTTATATATTTTGCACCGTTGGTATCTTAAGATTCGGAAAATAGTTTTAATTTTTATTAGGTCATTTAAATAATATGTTTTCTAATAAAAATATTTACAAGACATGTTTCAATCAATTAATATTAACACACGGTAAAATATGGTCACACTGACAGATTGCAATTTTTGGCACGTCACAGCCGCGTCATCATGTCTCCGTGTCTGCTTTTATCACTTTGAAATTAATTTATTCGACATTATCATACCTTATCGAAACGTTTTTATGTGGACTGTTAAGTAAAAACTATTCAGAAATTATTTTTTAATATGGAGTTGCTAAGGCAAGTGTCTCATACACAGTTTTTGTTCCCCGTGGCGGCAGTAGCAGTTGTTTTAATATGTGCTACTCTCGTATTTATATTCGGTTTCCACACCGCGGAGCAACCGCAATTTGATAAGTTACCTTTGGTACTTGATGACAGGAAATCGTCAAATAAGAAACGGAAAAACAAGGAAAAGGTATGTCACGACAACGTAAATAGTATTGTTCTGAACGTCAATAAGCTACTAGGTCGAAACAGCTCACTTTATTTTTAACCTTTAAACATATGCTTTAAAATGAACTGAAAAATTCCTTAAATAATTTTACACCATTGCTTTTTTAAAATATATGGTGGATTTTATCCAATTATATATTTTATCTGTTTATTAAATTTGTTTATTGTTTTATAGAAGTCGTCCCCTATTCGAACATCTAATGATGATTCTAAATCAAAGGTTGAAACTTCCAAAAAATCTCCATTAAAGGAGAAAAAAGAGGAGAAAGTTAAAGATGTTGAGAAACCAAAGCCCAAAGAAAAGGTTGAAGTTAAAGTTGTCAAGAAGGAGGCAGCTGCTGACGTGAAAAAGGGCAAGAAAGCTAAATCGGCTGTTGATGCTGAGAAGCCTGCAGACTTTGATGAGGGTGTATGGGAGGAAGTGCCAAAGAAGAGTGATAAGAAGAAAGTAAAAGGCTCTGAGGAGAAAGAGAAGAAAGAAAGTCCTTCAAAGAAGAATAAGAAGAAGGTTAAAGAGACTGAAGTTGTTGCTCCTCGATCAGAGCCAGTGAAGGAATCTTCTGAAGTTATTAAGGTGTTGAGTGTTGAAGGTCCAGGTGTTGATGAGGAGGCTGCCCGAGCTCTTCAGGCACAAGTGGAGGAGTTGCAAAGAGTCCTTAAGGAGGTACAATTATATTATAAATTCCATAATTCCTTCCATAGACAATAATTTTTTTTACATGTTTTTATAAAATGTAGCTCACAAGTAACATTTTATTTTTCTTAATCAGGCTGAGCGTTTGGACCAGGTAGCTTCCGGTGAAGTTGTTGAGGAAGATGTTCCAGAAAATGAGTTGACTGAGGTCAAAGATCTTAGAAGCAACAAGAAGAAGGAAAACAAAGAGAAACAAAACAAGAAAAAGGCTTCAGAGGTAACAACAGCCACAAAATATATAATACTTTTTTTATAGAGATTTTTTTTGTATTTTTTCCCAAATCTTTATACAGCTTTTTATTTATTTTCATTGTAAAACTTTTGTGGTGGGAAGGCTGTGAATGGTTTTCAAAATTTTTGTTTTTAAACTTTATGAATTTATTACTATTTTCTATCTTATAGTTTTCTCAGCCTACATCACTTAGATTTATTTATTTAATAAATCCAATATATTTAACTCATAATTGTAACTGTTTCCAGGCTACTGTTGTAGCCAAAGCACTGAAAGTGGAGGAAGAGAGTGTGGAACCATCCGAACCACAAGAAAATAAACCAGCCGGCCCAGTTTTTGATGAACTTGGAGGTATTTTGAATAATTTTATATTATGTATTTGATCTAATTATCAATTATTATCTGAATTATATTTTATTTTGCGTCTATAATTTTCAGATACTTGGACGGATGCTAAAGTATCCAAAAAGGGCAAAAAGAAGGCTCGCAAAGACCAGTGAAGTAAATGATGTGAAGTGATTGTCAACCCTAGCTCAATGCCTCATAGAACTACAACTCTAAAATGTTTAATAGATTATATGACATACTTAAATTTTTTAGTGATCTTTTACCCATAAGATATGAGCTGTCATAAAATAGCAAGATTGAATAATAATTATAATGGGACTGACATTACATTTGTAGATTTTTATAGTGAGAATTTAACATTTAATTAATTCAACACATTCATTTATATTACGTCCATGATTACCTAGTTTCATATTTTATGTTATGACTTTGAATTTAATATTGTTTTCGTTAATGCATAATAGATATTTTTTTTTATATATATTTTAGAAGAGTCATTATATTTTTACGTGGAAAACTTTCGGAATCTGCAATATATTTTGGTGTTAGTATATTTTTTATTGCTTTGGCATCGTGGACTATGTTTCGTAGCATAATAAGGGCCAAGGTATTCTTTATCTTGTAGGTTTCCTAATACCACATTTATGTATAATATGAATGTTCTAAAAATAACTTCTGGTGCTTGTAGAATAAGTGTCTTGACTCCATTCCATTCGTGCGTTAATCTTTAACTATTATTCCATCACTTTGTTTTGTTCATTGTGATTATGATGTCATACTAACAATATGTGAGGGTAGAAAATAAAATTTACATTTGGACCAACATCATTTTCAATGATTATTTATTTGTTCCATGTATTACTATATCAGTTCGTGGATTTTCCGTCCATGTTTATTCACTGAACGCTCTTGTGCTATATTCATAAAAATGTATAATAATTTATTACAAAACCTTGCTAGCTCAGATGAACATCGATATTTTATTGCAGATTCCTATCTTGTATACTAGTTGTAAGAATAAAATATCAAGTAATTGGAAATGTTAATTTTTTAAAATTAAGATTATAATTTTTTTTTTTTTTTGGGTATAATATGTTTGAACTAACATTATTATTTATGAATAGTCTAAGTCTCGGAGCATCTTTTAAGTAACGACCAGCATCACGTTGAACTCATTTGTAATTTGGATTTTTTATGTTGGTGATTATAATGGGTTGTGTCGGCTGTGTAAGGATTACTGTTTCGACTCATGAAATAGAACTCGGGATACTTTTATAACGTTGTCTTTGAACTTAGCCCGGACTGTTTTCTATTACCTTTACTTTGTTCTCTATCTTGTGATATGTTTGTGTCAGGAGGTAATTTTTAATATTTTTTTTTTGTTGCAATAGTAATGTTATATGTAAGTCTCTAAGAGTTTATTATAAAAGCAAAATTCCTTTACTCGGACTTGTGGCGTCTGGACCATAATAATTTATATTGTTATTTCTTTAGGTGTATTTGTTGTAAGGAAGATATTTGAAAAGTTTTATTTTCATTTGTTTGTGTTTCCTATTGTGCTCAGTTATTTATTATTATTGGACATCTTGTACTTAGGGCCTAGAGGTTCATTCATAATCACAGTTGCGGATAGGTTTTCGATATAACGATTATAATGTCATCATTACTCTATGAATAAAATATATTTTTGGCTTCATATTTCTAGCAATAAAAGTCGGTTGTAGGTCGACTGTCCGTGTCGCGACAGTTTTATCAGATTTAAATTGATAAGGGAAATATCTTGAGTATGTTAGGCTCTAACGTTGTAATATAAATATTTTTTTAAAATCAATAAAGAGTGATATTAATTTGTTCTTTTTATTTAAACTGGAATGATTTATGTAGTTCCTGGTTTTCAAATCTAATTTTAGTTATGATAACCCTTTCATATTTTTTAAATTATTAATTTTCATTAAAAATAATCCTTCATAATAATTAGGTATCTTTTGAAGTATAATTTTTATATATTTTAAGTAACAGTAATAGAAAAAATACGAGTATAAGTTAAATTCTAAAGATATATTGATGTTAGTGATGCCATAAAGGTAAGAAGAGAAAGACAAAGCAATATAAATTAATACATTATTATTAAAAATTACAATAACCACCAGTCAAATAGCTTATAAAAAGAGATTCAACTTGAATTACATTCCTATATATTATCGACTAGATATTATGTATATGTTTTAAATTGTTGGCTGTATTCAAATATATATAAACTAGGATATACATACAGTATCATCATTTCGGCATTTAGGAGAAATTTCTAGAAGAAAAGACGGGCATGTATACAATAGATTATCTTGATAAAAAATGTTGATTAAAAGTTATTACTACTGGGGCTGACTCCATTTGCATATTGTGCAAAATAGCTTTAAGCTAGTTAAAATTTAATTAGAGTTGTTTTATAATTATGCGTGGCAAATAAATTGTCTGATATCTTATTGATGGAAAAGTGAAACGGATTGAAATCGGCCATATTAATTTAAGAGATAGCGTTAACAGTCAATCAATATTAAATGTCATAGCTGTCAAAAGTTTATTAAGTCTCCATGACAGTTATTGACTACAGATTTGTTTAATGTTCAGTATCGCTTCTGGCGCCAGATTTTGTTGTTGCATTCCGTGTAAAGGCTGGTGCAGCACTCTTAGTACGTTTCCTTCTCACCCGTCGCCGTACTCGTCGCAACTTACTGTGTTGGGCTGGAGGAGCTTGAGTACGAGTCTTGGTTACAACTTCTAGTTTAAGTCGCTCGAACATATCGTAGTTAGTTATCATACACATTTTACCTGTAATTATGATATATTTAAATTTGACGATTTAATAATTGATTTTATAATTATCTTTATATATTAAATGGTTTAAGTAACTGTAAAAATACCATTGCAGTATTCTTCCCCGCACTCTGCACACGATACGATGCGTGTCTCCGTAACACCCGAGCGAGTTTTAGTTTTTCTAATCATGTTATTTTTCGCATGTTCCCTCTTTTCCCTGGCTTTAGTTTTCAATTCAGATTTTCCAAGTTCTATTAATCTACAAAATATGCCGCGATTATCAACTTGCAAAGTTAATAATATCAAACAAAACATATTGATTTATTTAAACTCCTTTAAATTTCGCATGGTGTATTTCAAAAATACATTTTAAATGGTAAAAGTAAAAATCAAACATTATAGAATACATCCCAAAAATTGTATATCGGCGATTATCACAATTTAATCTAGTTTCTATTAAAGACAAAAAAATCCATCTGTTAATATAAGGATAAATTATCATGATCGTACCTGTTGAAATACTCTTCATCAAGCTTAGATTTTGGTCTTATTGGTGTGAGCATCCGCCATTCAATTGGCACTGCACAGAGTTCTTCAAATTTCAATCCTCGCATTTCCACAGGTATCGGGTCCATAAAAGTAAAGTGTTTTTCTTCATAACCACGTGTACCTAATTTTTCATAAGCACGAATTTCCTTTTTGGGCGTTTTAGTTTTCCGATCTTCTGGTCTATCTCTTATTTTAACGTCTTCCGGCCGTACCTAAAAATAGCCCAGAAATAAAATCAATCACTATGACGAGTTTTTTATGAATAAGCTATTAAAACCTTACTTTTTCCGGCCTTGTTTTAAAGTCTGGAACTTTGTCCAAAACAGCACGATATTCTTCAGCAGTATTTATTGTAACTTTGGATAAATCTAGCATTGGAGCCTCATCTTTCTTTTTATCAAATAAATCGTCAAGTTTTGATGACATTTTATGAATCTATCTATCCAGAATGAGACCAGCTTTTACAAAAAACGTTGGTTAGTATATACAGAAACTGTGAGGCGACACAAATGGTACCAAACATCGATTCAATAGTGAACGGTTTCAATAGAAACCAACTGCCGGATCAATATTGTTCACTTGATTTTATAGTATTATTGCACGCAATATTCTTAAGCTAGATTTTAATACTAAGCTGCTTTAAGATAAAATATATTCACAATCTTATTTTCGATTTATAAATGTCTGCTTGGTCTTTAGGGGAAACATTTGTTTTAAAAAATAACTTATCATTATCTCTTTTTGGGTTATCCAAATCGCTTAAGCTACATCTTGTAGTTCTGTCGTTTACATCATCAAATGATATTTTTCTACTTCCATACTTGTCGTTTATGAATTTTTGGGACAAAGTAAGTCTTTTTAGGGAATTCGTTTGGGAGGATTCCTTCGTAAGACTTTTATCGTTTCCTGTTATCTGACTTAAGGATGTAAATTCGGGAATTCCTTTATTTGAGACTTTGTAAGCTGTTACTGAGAGGTCTTGATTAACGCGTTTGTTTTTCCAATGCGATTGACTCAATGAATTACGTTGTTTCAGACTGACAGGTAATGTCTTGTCACTTCTTGTTTGTGGGCTCGGTGATCGGCTATCTTCGCTTGAATGTGATGAATAATGTCGAACTTTTCTTTTTTGTACGTAGAACGGATCCTTCTCACTTTGTTTTTTGTACTGCGCTATAGGTTTATTAGCTCCCCATTTTGGACGGCTTTCTATATCTTTTTTAAACCTTTCTTCCGACCTGAGACGTCTATCTTTTTTGGTGGATATGCGGTGAGATTCTTGAGGAGCATTTTCGTCTATATTGGGATAATCTTTGTCTATACTTCTTTCTTTTTCGTCATTGTTATTGGCAATAGCAGAAGAGCACAGCTTGTACGGATCAGTTTGAGTATAGGCGTCTCTCGTTCTAAGTGTTCTATATTTCCTAGGCGTAAGAATCTTTTCAATTTCACCCATATCACCGACATGCGTTGAATTCAATAATGACATGGTACAAATATTTTTATTTTGAGGTACTAAAACGGCTAGTTGTATATTGTTTGTTTGGCAATTAACGATATCAGCAGTATTGGTAATTCCGATTGGCACAATATTAAATTGATTTTCTGTTAATGATAAAGGGGCCATGTTGTGAATAAATAAATTCAAATTGCTTGCTGTTAGTGACCTGGGAGAGTTGAATGTTGAAGTTTGTTGGGAATTATTTTCCTTTTTTTCGCTAGTTGTTGATTGGACGTTATAAGTTCTATGTGATTTTGTGGGACTGCACGACTTAGTTGGACTTGGTAATTCTTCTGGTGGTTGTGATTCGTTCTCTTTATCGCTTGGATTATTTTTTTCATTTGAATTATTTAAACACGCCATTTTTCTATGGTAGTTAAATCTTTTTTCTTTCTCTTGCCTCGCCTTTATTTCAGCATCTTCAAGAGCCTTTTTAAGCGTTTCTAATTTACGTTGTTCCTGATGTTGTTTTTCTATATTTCGCTTATTTTCTGCTTCTAATCTTAACTTGTCTTCCTCTTGTTGTCTTTGTATTCTTAACTCCTCTAATCGCTCTTCTTTAATTTTTTTCTCTCTCTCTTCTTGCCGTTGTTTTTCCCGTTCTTCGAGTTGATTTAATATTGCAGTTTGTAGTTCAAGAGCTTTCATACGTTTGCTTTCTCTTTGAGCTTTTATTTCAGGTTCTATTGGTACATTTTGTCCTCTGAGAAACGATCTAAAAATTCATCTGTGATTAAAATAAGTTTATACATTACATATATTGTATTAAATGCCATAACTTATAACATACCTTCCTTCATCACTTCCATGCAATGAAGATCGATCACAGTCCAAACCTGAATTTGTCGAGCTTTGGTCGACGATAATTACATCAGACGCTCTCTCAATCATATTAAGGCCACGCTCCAACCACGATGGAGTGCCCTTTTTTTGATTCGGCATCTGAAATAGAAAAATTATCAGGTTATATATCAAAATTAAATATTTTAAACGTAAAATGACTTCAAATTTGTTTCGAGCGTACATGTTTGGCAATAATAAGTTACTGCCATGGCATGGTCCACGTGAATTTCGTGTTTTGGTCCAGAGAATAGTTAATAATGTGCACTATATATATATATATATGTATATATATGGAAACAAATTTACATCGTCATATAAGGTGTGTGACATGTGAGCTTACACAAAAAACATATGCGGTGTTCCTTCGAAAATTACACAGCATTATTTAAAAAATATAACCCATATGTTTTTCTATATTTAAACTACGAGTTACTGCAAATTTTCATTACAACCCGTTTAGTTATTTTTGCGTAAAAGTGCAAAAAACTTCCGCATTTCCTCACAAAAGTTTGCATTTATTATATTAATAGGATATTTAATAAACAAGATTCAACGGTATATTATAAATAAATTTCGCAAGGGTGATTTATTAATATTCCGAAATTTGCATTGGTACGCAACGTTCATGTAATTTTATGAATAAATGATTACTAAATTATGAAGTCGCATTTACTCCACGAGGGGTTTACACAGCGAGTTATAGAATGAGCCTGTGAAGGGTCAGTTAGAATACCGATGAGGCTTTGAAGTAAGTATGTACGTAAGTATAACATCTTAGACCTCGATGTGTATTGTACTCATTCCATGGGTAGGTGTAACTTAGTGGGTTAATAAATCATAACATTCATTGGAAGAAATAATCATTTCATCATTCATACTTTATAAGTAAGATTACTTTAACATTTTCCTTAAAGTAAGTGAATCCGTTCTATAAAACACACTGTCGATGACTTTTGTAAAACTTAAATAAACAACTTCGTATATTAAAACTTTTTTAAATACGTTTTTCTCGATTATCCATCAGAATGAGATATTTTTCTGTATGATTTCATTTATTATTAGATTAATGAGAATGTTATTATAATATTATGATAATCTTAAAGGTGAATTTAATTATATCAATGAGTCAATCTTCAAGCTTTATCGAGTTAAGTGACTTGTAAATTGTAACATACCTGTGGTAATCTAGCCGTGGGGGCTGTTGGTTCCCATAGCCGACCTGTGGCGACCCCCCGGTCTCCCCAGCGGGGCCTTCCTTCGTCCACCCCGGACGTACTGCGAGCCGACAAAGCCCCGTCCGTCATACCAGACCGACCACTTGAAGGTTTCCTATATCGTATATTAAATTTAATCAATATTAACTCGTTAACACTTTTTCGATGTATATAAATAAATTGTATTGATTTATATATAATATGTATGATATTGCACGAATTAAGAAGACATTATTATCGGAATACATACTTTTGATAACGAATATATATTTCGTTGATCTTAACGTACGTACTAGGTACAATAAGGTAATAGGTAAGTGATTATTTGATTAATAATTTGGTATTAAAGTTGACGGTGCCGATTGTTAACGAACAATGACCGGCCGGTAAGGTTTAATCGTCGTCGGCGTCGCCACCGGGCTGCGTGTGGAAAATTAAAGGCAAGATGCCCTCGATTCAGAAAATAAATAGGTTTCCAGACACGCCTTTTCATACGGGGTTTCTATTCGAATACAATAATATTTA
>JAAAKD020000088.1:5505212-5517017 GCA_010014825.2 Danaus melanippus
ATATAATATATATAATCTATAGCCAAGCCTTTTCGATTGATTCAAATTTATATACAATTATTAATGACAATTATCAGTGGAGATTTTTTTCAAGTCATAGTAGTTTTCTTCAATTCTATACTTGAATACTATAAGGTTTTGTCATATAGGGAAAAAAACATTACTCCATAAGACTTACAGACATTCTTACCCTAAAACATATTGATGATAAATTTTATAATTGAATAAAATCAGAGGTCGCAACTAGTCTGATAAAAAATACTAGAACAGATATCCACATGGCCCTCTTATATGAATAAATGGTTAAATTATCGTTAGTACGCCCCCTGTGTCTGTTTTAACGTTTGATGATGTTAATTTAGCCAACACATCGTACACCTCGAATCAGTGCACAGCCGGGAATGGAGTGGACAATGTCCACCATACAATTGCATTACTTATTTGTGTTGTGGTTTGTGATTGTTAACTGTGAAACCTACGATGATCGTCCGAAAATCAAATCTGAAAACGGTGATCTTATATTTGAATCAGCTTACGATAAAAACATTTACCTAAAAACAAACGGTCCTAAATCTTTCATATATTTAGATGATTTAAATATTCTCAGTTTAAAAAATGTAACTAAATACGGCGCTTCTTTAATATCAACCGGAAATAACGACGAACAGAGTAATTTCAATAAAAACAATGACTTAAATAGTAGAGAGATTGTGGAGAAAAGGAATGATTTTGTAAATAATGTGCAACTTAATATTACCTATTTGACACGGAGAGTGAACAATTTGAAGAATAGACTACGAGCTTTGGAACTATCGGTAAATAATAAAAATAAAGACCAATGTCAATCACATCCATGTGAAAATGGCGGAACTTGTCTAAATCTAGCAAATGGTTTTTACTGTTTGTGTCCATCAAACTGGAAAGGTGCTAGTTGTAATGAAGATGTAAACGAATGTCGTAATTACGCAGGAACTGACTTAGGTTGTCAGAATGGAGCGACTTGTATCAACAAACCGGGGTCATATGAGTGTCTATGTAGACCTGGTTGGTACGGACTGGATTGTACGAGAAAAGCTAAAGATTGCAGTGGTGGTGACTATGACATGTGCGGCCATGGAACATGTGTTTCTGTTACAACAGGAGAAGGTATCAAGTGTTTTTGTAACCAAGGTTGGACTACGAACGGAACAGGTGTTGCTTGCCTCACTGATGTCGATGAATGCGCGTCCGGTCAAACACCACGTTGTTCAGCAAATCCAAAAGTAGAATGTATAAATTTGCCTGGTTCATTTAAATGTGGACAGTGTCCAATTGGTTATGAAGGCGATGGGTTTGTCTGTCATGATATTGATGAATGTCTTACATCAAACGGTGGTTGCAGTACAAATCCTATGGTGACTTGTCACAATACCATTGGTTCACGGATTTGCGGTTCATGTCCAGCTGGCTTTCAAGGAGATGGTGTTACATGCCTTTGGAGAGGTTCATGTGCAATTAATCGTGGTGGTTGCCATCCGTCTGCCCAGTGCATTGAACATCCCATGTCCAGTTCTCAAATTGCACAATGTGTATGTCCCTATGGAATGGAAGGTGACGGCGTTGGTCTCCGAGGATGCTATATTAAAACAAATGATAATAGTACTCAAAATTGTGGAAGTAATCCATGTGGCGAACACGGCCACTGCCATGAACTGAATGAAGGCTATACCTGCATATGTTTCCAAGGGTATGCCGGAGCTCATTGCGAGAGGCTGAGTAATTTGTGTTCTAGTAATCCATGTCAAAATGGAGGAACTTGCAGACCAGATGAAAAAATATCTAGAGGATATAGATGCGAGTGTTCTGCCTTATATTCAGGAATTCTATGTCAAATTCACTCCCAACCATGTGGTGGAGTTCTTGATTCTGAAGAAGGAAGTATCGTATATCCTTTAACAAATACAACTTATAAGCATAACGCCCGATGTGCATGGGTAATACATACCTTACCTGATAAAGTTATAAATGTTACTTTTAGCAAATTTGATATAGAATCGGATTCGGAATGTTATTTTGATTTTGTACAAATTCACGATGGACGAAGCTCAGCTAATCAGCTTATTGGGCGCTTCTGTGGAAATACTTTTCCAAAAGGTGGCAATATAATATCGAGTCATAACAATTTATACTTTTGGTTTAGATCAGATCATTCTGTAGCTAAAGAAGGCTTTGCTTTACATTGGACCAGTATACCACCTGTCTGTGGGGGAGAAGTGGATGCTAGTAAGCATGGAAGAATAAGTTCACCTGGATCGCCTGGTAAATACCCTCCTAATCGAGATTGCTATTGGCATTTATCAACAACCCTGGGCAAAAGAATTCAATTACATTTTTTCCAACTTGACATTGAAGTGCATGCAAATTGTAGTTTTGATTATATAGCTATATATGACGGTGAACGTACAAGTGATCCGCTTATAAATAAATATTGTAATTCGAGTCAACCAGAACCGATACAGTCATCTAGTTCTGAGATGCTCATACATTTTCATTCGGACGCTACTAGTAATGGTTATGGTTTCCAAATAGTTTACGCCCCTATTGAAGGAGTTCCTGGATGTGGCGGTTTCTATACAACGGATAGAGGAGAAATAGTTTCACCTTCATTTGATGGAGCCTATTTAAACAATTTGTTGTGCGAATACAGAATTAAGACGAGACAAGATACAAAAATTAAACTTACATTTACAACCTTTAGCTTAGAAAAATCGTCTTCATGCAGATACGATTTTTTGAAAGTATTCGACGGTTCATCAATGGAGGCTCCACTCGTCGGAAAATTTTGTGGTAACAGCTACCCAAAAACATACACATCTACTACAAATGAGATATTCCTTTTATTCAAAAGTGATATAACTACATCTTCAGGAGGATTTAAAATTAAATATGAGGCACTTTGCGGGAAGACAGTTGTTGGCGATAGTGGAATAATAAAGTCTCCTGGATATCCATTTAATTACCCTAAGCAGACTGTTTGCGAATATTTCATTAATACTACTCCGGGAAAAGCGATAGTTTTAACATTTCAAGATTTTGACATTGAAGATAATCGATATTATCATTGCCTATATGATAATGTTGAAATACGAGATGGGTCTACTGCCAATTCCACTCTTCTTGGGAAATATTGTGGAGGAGCGGAATCAACACCGCCGATACAAACATCGACATATAATTATATGTATATAAAATTTAATTCAGATATGAGTATAACCGGCAGAGGTTTTTATGCTAATTATACAACAATAAATATAAAATGTGGAGGTATCTATAAAGAATCTACTGGAATTATAAATTATCCCATGGATGAAAATCTTTCGTACACTGCTAATCAATCATGCACTTGGATGGTAGTTGCCCCTGAAGGAATGCACATTAAATTGAGCTGGAATAGATTCGATCTTGAAGATATGATTGACTGTAATAGTGATTATGTGGAACTTATTGAATTAGATGACAATAATGATGAAAATACATTAGGTAGATACTGTGGTGATACACTCCCTCCGGCCTTAACAACTTCATCAAATCGTCTTCGAATAAATTTTATTTCCGACAGTACAATTTCTGGAACAGGATTTTCGGTTTCATACTCATTAATAGACGAAAAAACTACTTGTGGTGGACTATACGTTAAATCTCATGGTATCATATATTCGCCAGGTTGGCCTCATAGTTATGAATCTAATCGTGACTGTACTTGGAAAATAAGTGTACCGAAGGGCCAGCAAATTTTTATTAATATAACTGATTTTGATCTAGAACGACCTATTCGGGATAACTGTGATTTAGGGGATTATCTTCTAATAAGAGACGGATCTACTGAACAATCTCCATTAATTGCTAAAATTTGTGGTTATTATAAATCTAAACGCGTCGTTTCAACTGCTAACAATATTTATATTCATTTTCACTCTGATTTTTATTTATCTGGCAAAGGTTTCAAAATTGAATGGGATGGTACGATCCTTGGTTGTGGTGGCACATTGACTAGTATTCAAGGTATGATAGCTTCTCCTAATTATCCACAAAATTATAACGAAAATTCAGAGTGTTTTTATCGTATTGTTACGAGTAGTGGATCACGAGTTGCAATTAGTTTTACAGATTTAGATCTAGAACATAGTGAACGCTGTACAGACGATTACCTAGAAATATTCGACGGTCGAGATAGTAATTCACATAGTTTTGGAAGATTCTGCCATAAAACAATTCCTTTAAACGATATTGTAACTAGTCACAATTATGCTTTTATAAAGTTTAGATCTGATATTTTAATTACCAAAAAGGGTTTTCTATTAAATTATCATACTATATGCAATAATAATGTCAGTGGTCCCTATGGTGTAATTGAAAGTCCAGGATATCCTAATAAGTATCCAATAAACTCTAATTGTCTTTGGACAATCACGGTCCCAAAAGGAAATAAAATCAACATCACCTTTACTAATTTTGATTTATTCAGTACAAGTTCCAGACCCTTCTACAGAATTTTTCGACCGTATAATAGGATACGTAGTACTGATCCATGCAACGCGGATTATCTTCAAGTAAAAGAGACATCAGAAGAAAAATTCGGTCTAAAATACTGTGGGACTACTACTCCACGGCTTATAACTTCGAATAAAAATTCCGTGCAGATTAAATTTGTATCGACATCACCTTTTCCTCACAAAGGATTTCGTTTGGAATGGTTAAGTTATGGGTGCGGGGGCTATATTCAGAAAGCTTCAGGTTCATTATTATTTGATAGAGCGTTAAGTTCTTCGGGAGAAATAGAATGCGAATGGACTATAGAAACACCACTGGGAACGGCAGTCTCAATATCATTTTCCGAGTTTTATATGCTAGAATCACGAAATTGCACCGATGATGCCATTGAGGTATACAATGGTCAAAGCGCGGATTTTCCTTTACTATCAAAATTTTGCAATCGACAGAAAATTATACTAGAAGCAACATCAAACTATATGTTTATTAGATTAATAAAACACTCTACGTTACATGACGTTTATTTCAAATCACACTTTAATTCGGTAAGTGGTGGCTGTGGGGGTAGCATTGTTGCCCCATCTGGTATGATTCATTCGAAGAATTACCCCAAAAATTATGATAATAATTTGGACTGTTTGTGGATTATATCAGTACCTAAATATCATAGAATAAAGTTAGAATTTACTGATTTTGACTTGTATTCTGATGAAGATACCTTGGAAAATAATAATGGAGATTGCGGAGACTTTATTAAAATATATGACAGTGAAAATATATTTAATACCAATTTTTCTCACCTTCTTTGTCCCGGTTGGAATCGTTCTACAATCATCTCGAGTCAGCCGTATATACTCGTTCAATTTATTACTGATTCATATGGTTCTGCTAAAGGATTTAAAGCTAATTTCACAATGACATGTGGAGCAACAATTGTTGCTAATACAGACGGCGTTATTACTAATAACGAATATATCAGTCGTAATAACCAGAATTGTACTTGGACCATTCTTGCGCCGAAAAACAGTGAAAAGGTGAAATTAACTATAAAGCATATATCTTTATCAAAAAATCCTGATATTGTGACGAACAGAAATTGTCCATCATCATTTTTAAGAGTGTTTGATGGTAATGATTATAATGCCCCATTAATAGATGAGTTCTGTGGTAGCAAAGTGCCTCCAACAATTGTTAGTCGTGGTTCAGCTCTCACAGTACAACTTGGTACCTATACCGATATGATTAGTGGAAAGTTTTTGGCACACTATTCTTCATTGGAAACATCATGTGGAGCTGAACTGACATCAGAAGAAGGATCGGTCGCCTCTCCCAACTATCCCCTATCATACCCAACTAATGCTGACTGTGAATGGACTTTAAGTACCTCGCCTGGAAATAAGGTATATATTACATTTGAAACATTTGACTTAGTTTATTCTGAAAATTGTAATGAAGACTACTTAGAAATACGAGAAAATAATGGCGGAGGTGAACTCTTAGCAGTTTACTGTGGCAACGAAATCCCATCAAATACGACGACTGGGACAAAACTTTATATTAAATTTCATAGTAGTAGTAAAAGCCCTTCTAGAGGATTTCTCCTTCACTATGGTTTCCTTCATGGTAATGAAATTACCGGAAAACAAAGTGGCCAAATTAGTTCACCATTTTACCCTTTAAAATATGAAGGAAGTGGTGAATTTTCTTGGCGTATTTTAACGGAGGGGTCTACTACTATTTCTATAGTAATTGACGACTTAGAAATACCGCGACATAGTGATAAATGCTCAAGTGAATTAAGAATATATGATGGATATGACGATGAAGCTCCGTTATTAATTGGATTATGTGGAGTTTTTAAAAACGAGAACCATAATTTACAAACAACTTCAAATGTTGCTTATATAACCCTTGTATTAGACAGTTCAAGTATGGGTTCCCTTTTCCATTTCCGATGGGCACAATCTGCTAGGAGTATACCTGATTCCAGTCCACATAATAAAATTAATTGTGGTTTAAATCAGACTGAAACTGTAACACCACATAGTAATTATATGTTTAATTCTCCAAATTTCCCTAATCCTTACGATTCAGATTTGAATTGTGAATGGATATTTAAAACTACGCCCGGACATCATCTAAGTTTATCATTTAAGGAGATCGATCTGGAACAAACTCCAAACTGTTTTGCGGATTATCTATCGATCTATTCGTCTAAAAATGGCTGGCTATGGCAACCTATTCATGAAAATGTATGCCTCTCTGATTTTGAGAATAAAAAAATGAATACTATGTCTTATTTGAAGGTAATTTTTAAGAGTGATGGATATTCTTCACGCAAAGGATTTCAAGCTATTGTAAAATCTGAATGTGGTGGTATGATAGAAAATCCCTCGGGTATTGTTGAAATCTCTTCGCTTGATTACGGTACAATACAGAAAAACCATAATTATAAATTAAAATGTAACTGGACAGTAAAAGTTCGCCCTGGACGCACCATTAAAGCTAACTTCCTTAATTTTCATATCAATAATAGCAATGAGTGTAATACGTATGTATTATTAAGAAATGGAGAAAGTATTGAATCACCAATTTTAGGAAAATATTGTGGTTATTCACATGAAAATATGAGTGATATTATTTCCTCTTCAAATGCAATACACATAACATATAATACAGTTAAAACAATTGTGGATTCGAAAGGTGTTTCTCAAACATTTAAACTGCAGTATGAAGAATTAAATGTAGAGTGCGGAGGAACTTCTATACTGGACAGTGAACATTCATGGGAAGTAATTAATTCACCTAATTATCCTTCAATACCTGTACCCTACACCGAATGCATTTGGATATTTACTGGGCCACCGGGGGAGATTTTAAGAATTGATTTCATGGATAGATTTGATTTAGAAAGCTCAAATCAGTGTCAGTTTGAGCTTGTAGAAATAAGAGATGGGTCCTCTGAACTTTCTTTATCGAAAGGTCGTTTTTGCAAAGACCCTGGAACCATAAAAACAACCAGTAATACTATGTTCATTAGATATTCAACACAAATACCGGAACCCAGAAATGGATTTAAAGCTAACGTAACTATAGATGTCTGTGGAGGTACCATTGTTGCTGAAAAAGGACAACTAACATCTCCGGGGTATCCTCATATGCTAATTCTTTCTCCGGGTTCTGTTTGTCAGTGGACAATAATATCGAAAGAAAGGCACGTTATTTTGTTAGAATTCAAAGATTTGGATCTACCTGAATCTGAAAAACCATGTCAAACCAAAGTTTCCATTGAAGAACCAATTTCATATAATGGAACAGCTAGTGTGGGTATAAGAAATATATGCAATAATGGCACATATGAAAGTATAAATCCTATTGAAACCTTAAGTAATAAAGTTATTGTTAAGTTACATATTGGTAAACCTAGCTCTTGGACATATACAGGCGAAAGCCGAGGTTTCAAATTAACTTTCAATTCATCGCGTCCCTCTTGTGGTGGAAGCATTACAGCTTCCGAAGGGTTTATAACGACTCCAGGCTATCCAATAGAAACCTCTTTACTATATTGTCAATGGGACATTACCACACCTAATGAAAATCGAAGAATTCGATTAGAACTTATAGATTTTGATGCTAATCATAATTTAGGAATCTTAAATGATTTATCTTTTACGCATTCTTTAGAGGGATATTTCGATGAGAAAAATTTATCAACAGCAGCTCCCGTTTTTGAGTCCACAGGAAATAGACTTTCTTTTTATGTGTGGATGGGTCCAATTTCTAAAACGAAACATCGTTTTAAAGCCAGGTTTAGTTCAGACGAGCCATCTTTATGTGGTGGAAAATTGAGTGGCTTTCAAGGCCATGTAACATTTCCCAATTTAGATAGATCATACGATTGTTTTTGGAAGTACAATAGTTTTCTTCAATCTCTTACAAATTCTACTTCATTTGGTAGTATTTATTTGACAATTAATATATCTTCAATATCTGGAGAAATTTGTCGCTATTCGGATTCTAAACTTAATATTATTTCAAATGTGTTGGATGCCCGTACTTTTGGCTCATTATATATACGCAATATTTGCGGAAAACATTCTCAGTTGACCTATCGAATACCTGCATTGAATATGGATATAAAGGCAACTCAATATGCGCGCAATCCGATTACCTTTGATATTGATTGGAAATTGCAACCATGTGGCGGATTAATACATGCTGTTGAAACAAGTAATAACTTCCTAAATATTCCACTCTCTCATAAAGATGATATTAATTGTGCCTGGATTCTTAAATCGCCTTCTGGAATTAGAATTAGTTTAAAACTGGAAGGCACGTTTAATTTAGATTGTTCTGACGAATATTTACAGATTAGAGAAGGAATTACTGAAACATCTCCCGTTATAGGAGATTATTGTAGAAATAAAATTCAGGAAAGTCCTCTTGTTACAGCATTTTCTCATTTGTATATTCAATATTATTCAAAGCCACAAAACTATACAAACGTTAAACTGATGCCAACTATTATCACATATGTTTGTGGTGGTTTGCTAACACAATTCGACCGAGTTTTTACATCTCCAAATTATCCTAAAAGTTACAGTGAAAATCAAGAATGCGTTTGGGAAATTGAGGCTGATACTGGTTATAGAGTATCACTAAAATTTATTGACCGATTTGTGATCGAAGATACAATGAACTGCACCAAAGATGCTATCATAATCTATGACTGGATAGAAAATGAATATAAGGAAATGAACAGACTATGTGGCCGTCTTCTTCCTCCTACATTTAATTCAACCTACAGCAAAATGAAAGTTGTTTTCCGAACAGATGCTTCAATAAATTTAGAGGGTTTTAAAGCACAGTGGAGTTCAATTTGTGGGGGTAGGTTTGAAGCAAAAGCGAAGGAGGCATTTTTGTATAGTCCTGGATATCCTAATAAATATTATCCGTCTTTAAACTGTCAATATGAAATAGTGGCTCCATCTGAAAAAATAATAATTCAATTTTTAGACTTTGAACTCGAAGGGTCTTACCCCGAATGTGAGTTTGATAATATAACTATGGAACATCAAAGCGATAATAACTATTTTTATGGTGTTTATTGTGGTAAAGAAAAACCTGCACCTTTACAAATTTACGATAGTGTCAAAGTTTCATTTAAGACAGATTTATTTGGTCAACGAAAAGGATTCAAATTGTCATACTCGCTTTATTACTGTGGGGGGATTGTAAGGGAGCCGACTACTTTAACATCAGGAATGTCAGACAATTACGGTGACAATAGTAACTGTACTTGGTTGATTGAAGCTCCGAAAGGCAAGCTTGTCGTTGTTAAAATCTTTTATATAGATTTAGAAAGCTCCTATGAATGTTATAGTGATTACATAGCAGTATATAACGGAGGACAAATCAATTCTTCTAAACGCATAGCCTTATTATGTGGCCATGTTAATACCACCACTATCCTTAAGAGCAATGAAAATACTATGGTATTTCAGTTTATTTCTGACAGTTATCTTAATTACAGGGGTTTCAAAGCAGAAGTACTATTCACATATTCTGAGACTGTAGGGTGTGGTGGTACAATCAACTTAAACACTTCACTTCAGCATGTTTTAAAAACCCCACTTTTCAATAACAGTCCTGTGTATGAAAATTATTTAGATTGTCATTGGACTATTAAAGCACCAGTTGATAAAGTAATTAAAGTTAAATTTACATCTTTTCACGTAGCCCCTTGTGCTAATGTCAATCAAACAGAATTAGGATATGACAAATGCGATTGTGATATTTTAGAATTTAGAGATGGTCTTAATCCGACAAGTCTATTAATAGGTAAATATTGTGGACATAATATGCCACCACAAATTTTTTCTTCAAGAAATGTATTAGCTATAAGATTTTCTACTGATGGGGATGTACAAAGTTCTGGGTTTGAAATAATATTGACATCTCAACCATCTGTGTGTGGACAATCTGTGTATACAATATCAAATAAAATGCAACGGGTCAAGTCACCGGGATATGACGAAGGTTTGATTCCTCGTGGAATTCATTGTAATTACTTTTTTGATGCAGGAAGCTCATACTCATCTGTGTATATAAGAATAAACAGCTTAGATATTGAAGCTGGCAATGAAAACGCGCAATGTGACAAAGACAAAATCATTATAACCGGAGAAACTCAACATCCTAATGTAACTTTTGGGAAAGATCTAATTATTACGTCTCCTAACGACAACATATTCGCTAATGCTTATTTGTATGAATCTACATTAACGTTACCAAGAGATATAGTACTATGTGGTTCAAAAAAATCATTAGACTATTACATTACATCAAGTGTAAATATACATTTACAAACTTCAGCTGAGACTACAGCTGTACATAGAGGGGTAGAACTAGAGGTATCATTTGCTGGATTCTGTGGAAGAAATTATACGGAATTACAGGGACGAATAATTAGGACAACAGAAATGGATAGCAACGATGACAAAGATTGTTATACGTTAGTTACAGTTCCAGAAAATTATACAATATCCCTTTATTTCATATCAATCTCTCCCGCTTACACAAACGATAATGTTTATTTGGATATTATTGACGGCAAAGATACGAGTTCACCTCTTCTATACAAAGTAGTGATGGATTATCCAGATGTAACACAAATGTTCACGACGGGAAGATATTTACTTCTACATAATCATATGGTGGATCAGGAGGCTGTGAATTATGATTTAATATATGTAGCTACGAACAAAGGTAGGGGATGCGGTGGTTATATACATAATGAAATAGGAAAGATTACTAGTCCGCTCCATCCGGACACGTACAGAAGAAAAGCTACTTGTGAATGGGAGATAGAAACCCCATTTAATACACGATTATATTTGCATTTCACAGAATTCGATCTAGGTAGGGCTTGCGAACAAAATTATTTACGTCTAGTAGATAAAGAAGGTAACACGATATCTTCTTTCTGTGAAGAAACTCCAGCTGACTATACGAGTCCAAACAATTATGTAAAAATAGTTTTTACAACTACTATGAACAATGGTGGTACTGGTTGGGCCGCAAATTTTGTTGGTATCATTTAAATCAAGGAAGTTAAGGAATTCAATTTCATTTGAGAAGACCATGGAAAGATAATGCTTTCCTTTATTATATTAGGCTTTTGCTATGCGGTATGAAATTTACGAATAGGTGTAGATTTATAATATTTAATGAGTAAGAAAATAAAAATTCTGTAAACTACGTAAGGAGTATATA
>JAAAKD020000088.1:5756957-5768412 GCA_010014825.2 Danaus melanippus
TTATTTTGATTTGTTAACCTTACTCTAAAAATCTACTGACATCAATTTCAATCTATGTAGTGCTTTGGCATAAAGGAGAAACTGAAATATTTTGCTTTATTTTAAAACTTTCGTAACGGAACTCCAAAAAACACACAAAAGGGGACCTTTCACGAAACAAACCAACGATATCGTTACAAAGTGAACACTTGTTATACAATCTAAAATCCGTGTTCCACCACGTTACCTCCAAACGTTCCCCTCCAAAACTTCCGTAACGACACTGTTCAAGAGTTTGATAACTATTTCATTGTTTTCATAGTTTTGAAGTTTTTAGATCATTTCGAACAACGTTATGTCTTCCGTCAATCCTTAATTTTATTCAAGTTTTCTCATAGATTATAAAAAATAATATTTCAAATGTAACCAAACTTTTTTAATATGAAACGGTAATCATATATTTATTATATTAATAGGGAACAGTAGTAATAATTTTATTGTTATTATAAAGGAGCTACAGGATTTTTCCCAATTTATTTGAGTGTGTGTAAAATCCGCACAAGACCGCCGTATGTTCCCAACGTTTGTACAACTCCATCTTTTCTATTAAAACTTTCTAGAGAGCTCTCACTGGAAGTCCGCAGAGAAACGAGTGCTATAATTTTCTTTAATAGTTTCCTTGACAGACATAAAATATTTGATATTGAGGATCAATAAATATATTTCTTAGGGGTTTATAATGTATACATTGTCATGATTGATCTGATTTTGTGTGTAGATATAGATGACTAAACAATGTAACTCTATTTAAATTTACTTTATCAAAAAATATATCAATCTAACAACTAGAAATTATTGTTTATTTTACAATACACACAAAACTTATGAGTTCACTCGTCCATATATATGTAGTATAGAAGTTTGTCACAAGTTTAACCGTTTGTGGTTCCATTACCTTCACAGACAGGATAAACAGCGACACCACATACACGGCTTCTGTAACTAGAACCTTTTATTCTTTGCGAATTTAAAGTACAAAGAAATATATCTGGAGAAATACTCAAATACACATAGCAGCGGTTATTGCTATCCAAAATTTCGTTTATTGTTTAATGTAATTATAATTTTATTTATAATATTACATAGAAAATGATTTAATAGCTTTGTTTATTTCAGAGAACACATTCAATGATTCGTTATTGTAAGACAAACAAAAAGTCGCCGATGACAATAAGTTAGAGAAATAGAATCCATGTTTACTATGTAAATATGTACTATAGTTGTTTATACGAAAATGAATAACGGTTGACCGATTTCTTTATATTGTCTTTTGGTATTGTTTACCTCAAGTAATATAAACTTCAAAGGTATTATAGCTAAGTTTTTATTAAGTATTTTTTTCTTTGAAAATACCGTTACACTAAATTATTTTATATAATACTTTTTTGTTTGACTTACACATATGGTTTCGCTCGCAGAATATTTGGGTATGATATGGTTATTGACACGATGTTTTGTGATAGCCTTATATAGATTTTTAATATTTGTATTTATGCTTTACCGTCGTTTGTAGTGAATAGGTTGGAAGGATGGTAATAAAGGTGGAAATATTTTTGTGAATCCGGACAGAAAAAAAAATAATAAAAATTTAAGATTGTGCCTCCTCTCGTACGTTCCTTTTAAATCTGTTATCGGGTATAATTTCGAAATTATTTAATATATAAGACCTTTTGTTACGTGTGTCCTCAGAAGACTGCATATTCAGAAAATGCGTTCTGGTTCAAGACCTTAACTGACATATTACATATATACCTATGTTTAAATTTTTCAAACTATGACTTGCATTCGTTGTGTCAGCCTGGCTACCTTTTAATTTATATCTACATATGCAGAATTTCAGGACCACTTACATAGTTCAATCGAAATACATAAAATTTTCGATCAGAAAGTATGTATTTTCTGTCGTAATACACAAACCTGTTTCGATGATTAACACTGCAAGAGACAAATTTTTGTTTAGCGTATTATCTAACAACTGCTTTATAGTGATGTGTGGTTTAATAACAATAAATCTTTTTTATTATAAAGTGTTTCATGGTTGGTTGCGTGGTAATTTAAATATTATAAAATTGTTTGTGGATTTTCGATAAGTTTTGATTTCGATGGCAAAGTTCGGCTTTAAATTTCACCTTTATCTTCAACTAATCTAGAGCATATTGAAGACATTAGTAATAATTTTTCAAACCAAGATCTTAACTTTAATTATTGAAAAGTCTCCTTATCTTCTCTATTTGGAAATTTAAAGTTCCACACTATAACTTTGCTAACTATTCCGGTTGTTGTTATAGCGATAGAAAATTCAGTAACAAATTTCCTATCGAAAGTCGAACTAGAATTTTAATACATTCTTCCTTTCTGTATTTCTCCATATAAGCTTATGATAATAAATAGTAATAATCTGCATGGAATTATGAAAAACTATTGAATAGATTCAATTCACGACGAGAATCCACGTCGGCTTAGTTTTAAAACAACATCATATTTCAAAAGGCAGTCTGTTTATTTTCTAGAGCGAAAACGTTGTTCCCTCTTTTCATTTTCCTTTATTTTATTACTAGTAATGAAATTTATCAAACAATGGGATTACTGAATGAATACAAGACAATATAGTTAGTAATGTTACGAAATAAGTCGAAACAAATGATGCAATGTTTGCTCAATACCTAATGCATAAGCATATATGGTATATAATAATAATAATTTTTGTTACACTTAATATATTACATTAAGATATTAAAACAAATTTTAACTCGCAACACTGTATGAAAATAGTCGTAGTTTAGTTCTGATTATAATTTTATTTATATTTTTTATGAAATGACCAATTCTAAGCAACTTTTCCAAACTATATCACATGATAAATTTCTGTAAATTATACTATTATAAAAAATGATTCAAAACCTCGGCGTAGCTAGGACTGTTTAGTTACATGTTTACCTGACTTTAAAAGAACAGTATTATGTTTTACTAATATCAATAGATTCGTCCTAGTGGTAAGAATGACATCGGGTGCAACAAAATTAAAAAAATTAATAAAATTTGTGATTTTTGGAACATAAAACAATTTTTAAATAAGTAATGTTTTTAAAATACATATAGTGTGGTACAAAATAAGAAAAGGATAATAAGTCACATTGTTTTGTGAATTATATCAATCCGAAGTTAGTCTATAGTTTTAAATATTTGATGAATTTAACATATGTGGTGTGGGTATTTACGTGGCCGTTTGTCATATAAGGGATTTTGAGAATTACGGAAGCGTTATAAGAGTTAGATTTCTCAAAGTTTAAAAGATTCTGCGTATTTATTTGGAAACTTTTCGGGATTCATACGATTAGTCGATTATATTACATTTTTGTAAAATCATAGCGTACTGGCGAACAAAACCGTATACATATATGAAATTTCTTTAAAATTTATTGGAAATATTAATCTACATTTCTTTTACTCCAAGTCGAAACTTACTCCATCTATCTTAAGCTTTCAGACAGTCGTATCTGATTTCAGATACCAGGCTTTGCTCTCTTCCACTTGTCGGAGAAGGATATTTGCTGGTAATGTATCAGACGTATGTGCAACGTAGAATTTTGTTTTAAGCTCTTCAATATTACTTCTTTGATTGTTTGAGCTGCATAATTCGTTTAAATCAATCGCATTACTTTTTAGAATCGAAAACTTTTAGTATGGTATACTATAACATTTAACAGACCATAAGATATCAACACAGAAAATACAAATTGTTATTTTATTATAACAAATGACGCTATCACATAACCCAATGAGCTAGCACGCCCCCATGTATTCAAATGCAATCAGTGATAGTAATTGATGTCAATAGAATAAATTCAACAAAATCGTCCCACGTTCAACCTACATTGTTTGTTAATAGAAGTATATATGTTAAACATACAAATGAGATTCGATTTATCGTAGTTTATCATCGATTCTATAACAGAAACGTCGTTTTGATCATAGTTTATGTATGTGTTCGTGCCTGTTGCTGCAAATAAATCCGATCGTAATGTTTTCTGAAGTGTATTTAAATAATAATGTGTTGAGAAGAGTATTGCATCTTCTTACAGTCTTTGTAATTCTGTAATCGTTTATTTCATTGAAGTAAAGAAACAAAAACAATCATGATTTATTTTCGGTTACGTTTTTAGTACATTTCTTAATAAGTCTATTTTAATAAGTTGCTTGGTGCAAAATAAATATATATAATATGTTTTATATAACTGGTCTAATTATGTTTTCATCGGCTCATTTTGAACATCAACAAGAAGAGCATTTGCAGTACGCAGAAAAAGTACCTACTTACAAATATCTATCGTCAGTCAATTAGTGAATCAGTTACTGTGCAGTATATCTTCGGAAAGATTTGAACCAAAACAGAATTATAAGAATTTCGAAGTACGTGCTCAGAAACTAGTCCGACCAGACACCACTAAATCAAATGTCATTTTCGTGCTAGACGCTATTTTCATAGCGGAAATGAAAGTATGAAAATAGCGCCGAAATCGGGATAAGATCACAAAACACACTTGTGCGGTCTCGTGTGATTCATAAGTCAACCTTGCAAGAAATATTTCACATACGTCTCGATGCTGTTACGAAGTTTTATAAGATTTGACAAAACTTTTTAATACTTTTGGATTTATTACGTCGCAGCATTCCTTCTAAAATAAACAATACGTACTTAAATATTACGAAACATTTATATAATTATAGTATTATAATGAAAAGGTTTAATAATTATTATTATAAATTAATCTAACTGAAGACAGGTCAAGATAATTTCCCTCGTATACTTATTCATCAAACGTCTTTATGGTTTTTGTGCCCTTCAGATTCGTACTATTGTGTTTCAACCTCTTTTTTGTTGTATTTAGATATTTTTTTCATGTTTATACTCGTAATAATTACTAATTATTAGTCTCGCATAATTGCCTTTTGCAATAATAATAAACGGTTAGGGAAAGATTTAAAATTAATAGGTAATTAGAGATAGCATTTGAATTTAATATTGACGATCACATACACGATTAAATGGCCCCTAGCCGTAAGGGCCTATAATAGCCTGGGTAATGGAGATTGAAAGTTCATAAGAAGTGAATGGTAAGAGATAAACGGTAAATAATGACTTCTTCATTACCATCGGAAATAACGCTATAAAACTACGGTCACTTGCAACATCTGAATCATTTAGGGCTACCACGAACATTATAAAAGGAAATTTATTTTGATCTATTCATCAATTGTATGCTGGGAGAGCAATAAAAAATATATATTTTTTTTTATTTCACAAATATACTTATAAATAAAGAAAATGAATACACACACACACACACATATTAACATGTATATCTATATATCATCAATATATATAATTTTTCCATCATTAATATAATATGAAAAACCTATTATCTATAACTATGGATATACTCCATATGTTTCAAATACTTAAACTACCATTGAACGTTGGTATGTAATAATTAAGACAGTATGAATATCTTGTGTAGATAGCCTTTACAACAATTATACTGGTAGCCGAAGGTCAACAGCACAGTCATCCATCAAATATTATCAACGGGTGGGTCCATTCAAAAGGGTCACCACAGTCCATAAGAGCTTATGGCATTGATTTGAAACTTTCTCAGGAGAATATCGAATGATTGTAATAATCTCCGACCGTGACAAATTATATTAACGAACAGTAATAATAGTTTTAGGTGCCTCTATTCATGGAGTTAAATTAACTGCTTTGGTTTAATGAGCTGTCAAAAGGATATCATGAAAACGAAATATCATTTTATCTTTATTCGATTTTTATTTTAAAGTTTATTCTCTTTTTTAAATTAACCATTTTTTTTACATAAACGTGTAATAAATTTATATTTATCGAT
Organism: Danaus melanippus; assembly: GCA_010014825.2. Lineage (NCBI taxonomy): Eukaryota > Metazoa > Arthropoda > Insecta > Lepidoptera > Nymphalidae > Danaus > Danaus melanippus. Next base: position 5,762,900 of record JAAAKD020000088.1, read on the forward strand.
TTTTAAGTTTAAACTCTCAGCTCATAAACAAAATTAGACAATTAAAATATCAAATGATTGCCAATCTTTTGCCGTGCCGATTACAGTACATTGTATTTCTTGTTTCGATTAAGAGTTCACCAGGTATTTTTAATGAGATAGTGACTATTAGTTTTAGTTGTCTATTATCAGGCGTGTATAAAGTGTGATGCACTATTCAATCTTATCTGTTAACAACGTGGGAGGTCTTGACTTTCTCATTATGTTATTTACGGTCCGACAGCGTTTGTTATTTTCATATTTATAATTGTTGTTTATATTATTCGTTATTATTAACATTGACGTGTATCTAACATAAATTAAAACAATCGGAATAATGTTTTAAATCGTCCGAACAACTAATACCTATTTTAATTATGTAATAGGTTAACTGAAGTTGTTTTACTAACTAAATATATTTTTGTAAAACAAAAAGCAAACGTTATTAACTTCTTATATGAAATTTTAAGTACGATTAAATGTTATTTGAAGTATGCAACACGCATTTCTATTAATACCAATTGATACATAGGACAGGGACAAACTTGTCACGAAATACTGTCAACCATTTATCTTTGGTGACAACGACCAATGTCACCAAGAGAGGTTGCTATAACATCTCAGCAAAACATACCCTTTAGATAAATTTGCCACACAAATATATCCCTTGTCACCTCCAAATAAGATTCATTGAACATTTAAACAGCTGTAGTGAGTAGGATCTGGCATAAATCTTGGGGTATCTCAAATGGCGTATACCAAGTTTCTGAATTCATTGTATGGACACATAATAAATTTTTAGTCATACATATTTTCCTTTATGTGTATAACATTGAAATATTTACTCTTTCAAATATTTATATCTGGGTATAGCCGTAAATATAACTGGAATAAATTTTTATATAAAATGTAGGGAGACAAAAAAATGTCTTTTGATTCTACGAAAGAACAATTCCATCTTTAAGCAGATTTATTAATTTTATTGTGAATATTGACAATCTTATTTAACGCGACATTGGAGAATTTGTTTCAAGATTGTTCATCAGAGTCAATTTGCGGTGAAATTAACTGGAAACTGTATTCCGAAAGTTGGGAAGTTTTGGAATGTACGTAATGGTCTTAGCGCCTGGAAGGACTGCTAAACAAAAGATCTATTGTGTCAGAGGTCTTCGCTTGAAATCTGATGAGAATAGATACATTACTCGTTGTCAAGAATAAAAGATACACAATATTTGTACAACTACATATGTAATTTAGCTATAATTGAATAAAGGTAGCACAGATATATTTTGCAGACAGACTTTCGATAAAATCACAGGATCAAATTGCTTTATATTTCTTTCTTAAACAGTTTGTGTTGAAAAATAATGCACATTTTTATGGCTTGCAATATTTGACTTCTATTATATTCTTCTAGTAGAATTTTCAAAAAAATCCTCATAACTTAGTTAGATGAAGTAACAGTTAGAACACTTTGAAGAGTCATAAAATTTACAAAACATTATAGAATTATCGAAGTGGCTTTATGATTTTACTATTCAAAATTATAGTTCACACTGTACGGATCTGTTTCTCACTACAAATCAGAGTATTCTACATAACAAAACATTTTCAAGATATTTGAACCTTAAATCAAATGCATTAACCAATATACGGCAGAAATAATCCAAACGATGTATTACTGAAGATTCAATGACCTTAAACTAAAATAAGCAATAACATCTTTGGAAGCAACGGCTTCTTCAATGTTATGTATAAATAAATTTGTAGCAGTAAAGATAAGCAAATTAAAACGCTCCATTAGCATTTCGATCTAATCTGACAATAAGAAGTTGCCCTATTTTAGTGGTCCATTGATAAAACCGGTCAGAGTATTTGACTGAAGTCTACTTTAAGTAAACGATAATCTTGCAACTGTATATTGAGATTAACAGCATAACTTAAACCTCTAATATATTTAAGTGCAGTTAAAAAATTTTATGTAACTTTTTAAATAATAATATAAATAGTTACTTTGTATTTTAGACGTGGGAAAGATTAGTTAACCTAACACAGCGCCGTTTATATTTGCTTACAGCTTAACAAACTTTTGAAAAGAGTAAATAGGTCATATAATGGTTTTTCACGTGCTACTTTTTCATTACACAGCCGCTTTAATTACACGTAGTCTAAATTGTAATAAAAATATAATTAGTTTTATGCTATTTTATTACTGTTATTTGAAAATTTCAAGCGCTTAATAAGCGGATAAAAATTAATAAATCAAATTGAAGTAAATATTTCCAATATCTTATTATTCGTTTAATAAAGCATATTCAATTTCGATCTATTTAATATATAAGGTTTAATTACTCCTATGTGTATTTAATTTTTTGACACAAATTATTAAAACCGTATCGTTATTATGCCCGTATAGGTATTTGATCGTTCACCCTAATGGACTGTCAGACACACGCGTCTATTGTTTTCTGAATAATGTGCATATGAGAATATGTTAATAATTACCTGTCCCTACAAATCCTAGGATATTAATTACCTTTTGTTTGGGTGGTAAATCGTCTTATTTATTTATTCGGCAGCCTTTTAAAAAAGACGTACAAGATTACTGTACATTTTGTTAATATTGCTTACGGGCTCATAGTGTATTTGAACAATTTATATTCTTTGAATTTAATGTTTAAAGAGTTTTGTTTATAAAGTAAGAATTTTTAATGTCTAGTATTTCAATCCTGTTTTTATTTTTAACAAAGTTTTTTTTGTAGTCGGTGTGACTATGTCAACGAAAACGTGATAATATTATTCACTTAGCGTCATGTATATATAATTTATTGACATTTATATAAGTAATTTTCCCTTCCCGACATTTAATTAAATAATGCATAATAAGGTTGTGTCTTTTTCTAGAATAAGAATCTAGAATAATTACAGACACATTGTAATTTGAATTGTAAAATCACAAGTAAGACTCGGTAATTTAAGCAGCTAGCCCGGAGATACATATTATGATAATGAGTAGAAGGGTGAGCTAGGCCTCAAATTGATAGAATAATTTTTAAGCTTTCAGAAAATTATATTATAGCATAAAACCAGACCTTTATACCTTTACGTTAAGATTTTATTGAGTGACTTGCAATACCTTAACTGGTATCACGATCGTGACACGCCAAACCACTATTGATAATATTTATGGCTGAATAGAAATGATTGAAACAATAAGTAATTTAATCAATTCTCAACTTCTTTTTTTCAATAAAGATTTTAGACGTTTATGATATGAGAAAGATTATGAAATTTTATCAAAATTTATGTTACATTAATTAATACTTTATGGGACACTACACAATGAAAAATAAATTTAATAAAAATCAAAAATAATAGTAATACCTATTAGCTTGAATTTGAGTTATGAAATAATTTTTATCTTTTCTCATCTTACCAGGTGTGTAGTTACACTAAGTATATTTTTATTTATTGTAATCTATATATTAAAATATACAGAAAGACGACAAGGGCAAAAAAAAAAACAAATACACACTATAAGAAAATACAAACGATTCGTTTAATATTGAAATTGATTTTCATTTTCAAATACTTTTATTATAAATAAATAATACTTATTTTTAAATACATTAAGCTATGGAGTAATCGAGGAATTAAATAATAGAAGGTATTATTTATTTCGTGAAAGTAATCGAAATCGTTATTTTATTGCTTAATAAAACAGCCTTAAAGTTTGTTACTTAACAGCAAGTCCTAAACTATTCTTACAACATTCTATTTGCAATACATCCAAGAAACACACAGTAAAATAAGATTTCAATTCCATTTGAATTGAGGATTTTCCTTCAATAAACCCCACAGTGAACCCCAGAGGAAGCACAAAGAAAATTTTATACGTCTCAGTCAGTCCTAAATCGGTGGATTGAAATAGTAATGCGTTATGACAGGCTATGCATAACAATAAGAGTCAAACTCATCCCAGTAGCTATTGGTATTTTTACTTTCAATAATATTCATCCAATAATGTTGTTACTTTTTATTTCTATTCAAATTATATTGTTTTCTAAAGCTATTCAAAATTTTCTAACTAAATAAGTGACGGCCGCGTCCTCTGTGTAACGGACGAGGTATACATGATACGAGTAATTAAATTTTATTTTTACACTGTCACCAAATATGTAAAAGTGTTCAAAAGAAACTAATATTAGGAATACTACGCATATTTTAATATTTTAAACCTATATACTCCCAACGTTTCGATTACTTTTCAGCAACCGTGATCATGGGCAGACGAGTTGAATGGTTTAAAATAATCATAAGTTTCATTCAAATGAATGCTCGCGAAAGTCTGAGATCTCGTTTTGTAAGTGTTTTTGAAATAGTTAGGTATAAATAGTACTGACTAAGTTTTAAAAGAGGTTTTAAAAGAATACATCGATAAAGATTAAACTATTTGTGTACGCCTATAAATTAATCCAATTAACAATAAAAGACAGTCTTTTTTTCAAAAAAGTGTGAAAAATAATACGGGTTGCTGTCATAAATATTGTAAAATAGAATCTATTTCCATCCAAATAAATATCAAATTCCAACTACGGGGTTAGTCAAGTATCAAATTTAAAGAGATCCAATAATCAAACAGTAACAGCATCCTCATTCATAAATCCGATTCTATCTCAAATGCAATTAAAAACAAATTCCCCCGTGCAACGTTACATCTCTATCAAAGGGGTATTCATTATTTTTAGAATGTCAATTAGCTCTTTGATGTTTGTAAAATAAATGAAAAAAAAAATCCTCAGTGGAAACGTTATTAACGCTTAATCATAAATCTTAATGTGCTTGCGCTAATCAACTCCGTACTTGCCAGCTGGGCTTAATTTGTCCGAACGCTTCATACTGCACACTGCACATTGCGCTTTTATTAAGAACCATACTGATAAGCTTACTATATAAGTCTATAGCGTTACATGTAAACATTTTAGAAAGAGACAGTAACGTTTTAGTATATTTTATAACAAAATGTATCATAATATATTTTAATGTAAACAAATATTAATGTTCAGGATTGCTTTGTTTCAAAAATAATATAACTTACTGAGACAGGTGCACGATAAGTCTAATTACGTTTATCGGCAATTCACGGTTCGTCAATTCCTGGATAAAGTTCACAGTGAAACGATAATGGTGTTCAGTCTGTTCACACTGGAAATATAAGACTTGTTTTATGAATTTTTATTGTGACTTATGTAGCTTTCTTTCATTTATTTCTTTAAATATTTCATAATTAACAGTATGGTTTTCTAATCCTGTAATTTCGAGTGATAGAATAAAACGATTTTATTTAATCATGTGTAATCTTCTTAAGTTCTAACTATCTTTGCTGTGCCCTCCAAGTATTAATATCTAAAGATATTTCTTGTCTGGCGATTTTTCAATGAGCTATACAACAAAGTCTGTACCTTATTGCTAAAGTAATATGATGTATGGAGCAA
>JAAAKD020000088.1:6099389-6114040 GCA_010014825.2 Danaus melanippus
ACAATATTAGAATTTTAATAGTACAGGAATATACAGTATGTTATGTAACAGATGGCGTTCCCTTGAACACGTTAATATGTATCACTAATAGATTAAAATAAATATATTAGCATAGAAAAATAAGCATTAAAAAATCTGAATTAAAAAAAATAATTAATTCACAATAAATTCGAAACCTCCTGTGCATACCCAAAATAGCAACGCGGAATAGTAGGTAGCGTAGTAACATTGCCCAAACTGGCAACGTCTCAATACGCACATGCCGAGCGGCGACTTTTATAATGGCGGCATTTTGAATTATAAAGAGACGGCCGAGTAATAAACGCGAGGCGGAGGGGCGGCAGCACTTTTGAGTTCTGCCGATACGTCGCCCTCGCGTCGTCACGCGCTCGTGGACACAAAATAAACAAATACTAGTTAATACAGAAGGTCTACTCATGGAAATGGGTACATGAATTTTCTTTATTAAGTTGTATGAAAGTTTCATTTATTTAAACCACAGTTTAGGCTAGGATTTAAATGATCATGGCGATATTACACGTTGGCAAGTGAATGTTTTCTCCAATTACAAAAATTTAAAAACTTTTATTTTATGCTAGTTAGGTAGAAAGCAGTTTAAGGAAAGAGTGGGCCTTCTGAACTTATTAATTTTGTGGCACACTCGTTTAGTGTTATTTTATATTTTAATGTTCTCGAAATGTTTAAGGTGTTATGATACATTTAAATAATGTTAAAACCTGCTTGTTTTTCTTTAAAATTTTAAAGACTGCGACGTGACTCATATTGAACAGGCGGCTGGTTCTTCTAGTGCTTGAACCGGGCTCCTCCTCAAAATGCCTTAACACGTTCTCTTCCTACCGCGCTGAAATCACGGGTCGCGGGCCACCAGAACGACGCGGCACTACCGGCTCATTGTTACGCATACGCACCAAGACACTCAGAATTCCGCGGTTGGTGTGCATTAGGGTACCTCTCAGCATACATCCTCAAAGCACGTGCGCCATCATATTTACACTCAGCACAAATGAGCACCATGTTCACATACTCCTGCTCACTGAACTGATAACGCAGCATCTTTCACACGAAAATGACGCAAGATGTAGTAATGCGGAAATAATGGACGTGCGATCCCGGTCAGCGCGTGAGATTACTAAATACTAACGAATAAAATTATGCCGACGTTCGGAGAGGGGCGGGGTGACACTTTAATATCGTAGATTATTCTGTCGTTGTAAGTAAATTGCGACGTTGCCGTTCTTCAAGTATGCGTACATACAGAATGTTTCTTTTACATGTCAATTTAACATTTTTATTGATATTTTTTTAAATAAAAAAAATAAAAAACATTTTGTTTTCGATTGGTAATATTTTTTATAGCATGTATGGTTGCTATATTATTGCGGGTTAACGGGAACGCCCTCTGTTAGATAACATACTGTATAACATAACAAATAATTTGATGAAAATTAAAAGAAATCACCTTTCCATTAGTTACCAAAAGCGCATTGATCGGCATCAACTTGATTGTTCGGCCTTTTCGCCAGTTGTTGTCGTTCGGTTGTGTAAACAGCAGCTTGCCTTCCATTGCAAACCTGAGTTATATTATATTTAATTTATATGCAATAAATTCCAAATATATTTAATCTTTATTTTTTTAAGTTTATTAGATAATACAAAGTCTGACCTAGCATCATCATGATTCCAATCCAAAACATCTACGGCCATTTTTCTGAGTCTTATATCGGCGACGTGCAAATCATGAGCAGTCCGCCTTGCCGCTGCGAGTCTCCGCCATAGCGGCACATCTCTGGCAGCGGCAGCCGCAGCTGCAGCGGCAGCATTGATCTCCTCGAGTCTAGATTCAACACAGCGCTGAGCACCCTTGACGTCTTCCCTCTCAGATGCGCACGTTGGTGTGGCTCGGTAAAGCCGAGAAAGAAGGAGCGGATATTTTGTCACGCGTTGAACAGGTACCTTCAATTACAATCACATAAGCTTTTAAAAGTAGGAATTTAATTATTCTATTAATAATTTTACATGATACAGTAATGAATTTGATTTTTAGGATTATAAAGTATTCAATAAAAGGTTCGATATCGCAACATGTTTACCATGAGGAACGAGTTTAAGTTCATTCTCCTCAGAACCGCATTTTCCATTTGCGAGACGCGCAAGAATATCCTTAAAAGTTCCTTCTCCTTCTCAAGTCCGGCTAAAAGCAATGCGGCGCCTGCTTGTTTTACACAATATGATTGAAAAGCTGTCAACATTCCTGAACATTCCAAGAGAATTTTACCAACGTTTACAGTCAGTAAGTCCTAAAAGATGAAAAAAATATATAATAAAATTTAATAAATCATTTGAATTTAAAGATTCCAAGTATTCGTAACAGACTAAACAATAATTAACTAACTAACCTCATCGCCTTGTTCCACTGCAATTTCAAGAGCATCTCTTAGTTTTTCCGAAAGAACTTGGTTGTTATCAATTAACTCTTCAACATTTAAAAATATAGCGCTCAATTGTTCTTGCGTTAGAAGACCAGCTACTAACATAGGTTTATAGAATTCTTCAAGAATTATTTGTAAATCACGTCCATACTTTTCTTCAGTTTCAACAATTTCCGTTATTATTTCTTTTCTTTCTGTTCTTTTCTTTGAACATTTACGGCAAACCAATGGAGCAAACACTGATCCTGCAACAGTGATAATATACGTAAGAAAAGTTTATCATTACAATTTGTGAAAATAAACATACTTATCACAAAAAAGTGGAATTAAAAGCTATCATTTCGATCATATTTAACATTCTAGACACTACTTTATGAATATAAATAAAATATTTATTCCAATTTTTATACCTTGTTCTGTCACTTGTGTTTCTACGGCAGTATCACAATCTTCACACAGATGAATAGGAGTATCTTTATCGCTTAATGAGTTAGTTGTTGTTGTTTTACCTTGAAGCCGGCTTCTAGACGATTTACTTGTTTCCGAACCGACTCCAGAATCATTTCTCTCTATTTCTGCTGATGTTTTCTTACAAACCACAACTTTTTCAATACTTTCCTGATTAATAACCAACGAATTATCTTCACTTGAATCTGATGCATTTGATATTTGACTGGTATTACTACTTAAGTGTTTTTTAACCACCTTAGTTTTATCCTTTGATTCACTATTATCATTATTATAATTAGTTATATAGGTCTCTTCATCATCTATGCCCCTTTCTTTAGCATCCACTAAATATGACAAAATGTCGTACTTAGACGCACCTTCAAAAATTGATCGAGACCCACTTCGTTTTTCATCATCTAATAATAAAAGAGAATTTGGCGGTGGATTGGTTGGCAAAGGAGGAGGCATGTCACCTATTTCTTCATAAATTGGGTCACTATTTAACCGTATAGATTCGTAAAGATGGTCATCGTCAGTGTTATTTGAAATTTCAATATCGCAAATGGCAGCATCAACAAGCATTTGATAAAACTTTGATCTTGTAGAATTTGTATCATCTTCTGTCGAAAGTTCACTCGCGGAAGCGTTATAACAATCAGACATTGGCTCCTGGTCTGAAAAAACTCCCACTGTCCCAGTTTCATATTCCATGCTCTCATAGGGAGCTGAACAGGCTTTATCATCTTCTAAAGTATCGGATGTTTGAATTTCTGATTTTGATGATTGTTCCAAATCTTCAATTTTTGGGGTATGTATAATTTCATTTCTTTTATTTTCTTTTTTCACTTCTTCTTTTAACGATATTAATGAATTTTCGATAAGTTTCTCAATAGTTGGTTTATTGCTTTCTGACCCTTCTTGATATTTAGTCTCTTGAAGTTTAATTAACGAATTTTCTATTAATTTCTTAACTAAATTGGAATCGAGTCCTTCTGCTAAATGAGCAAAAAATGGGTCATCAAAAAGTTTCGTTATAAAATTACCACTTTTATCTGGATTTTCAATTTCTGATTTACTTATTTGACCAACATTATTTACTTCCTGTGTAAAAACATCTTTTTTCCCACATACATGAGGGATAAGGTTACGACGTACTGCTTCTACTGGATCGTTTAAAATAGAAGATATTTCATTACTGTTCACTAAATTAAATTGATCTCCCTGGCTATCATTATAATAGTCTTCATAAGTATTTGTGTCCTCGTTACTATTATTGGGTCCCGGAAAAACAGCTCCTATATATATTTGACTCTTAGATTTCTTCATCCCTTCTTGTGGAGTCCCAACACTAATTGTGACTGTAGTACCGGTTTGATAAGTGTTACATGTATTACCATAATCATCATTAACAACAACAGAAGACAGATATATTGGTGTATCGTTGTTAACGTTCATAGTAGAATAACATTCATTTCCATTTATCTGAATAGACGTTTTTCTAGGCTCAAGTTCTACATTTTTACAAGTATCTTTACTATTTTGTTCATCAGCATCATCAGAATCAAATTGTTTTATTTTAAGTATTGTTTTTTGTTCCCTATCATTGGAATCAGACCATTCATCGCTTGTCGAACTTGTAGAATTGTTACGGACAAATCTAGTCTTAACGTAATTATGTTTTTTAGATTTTAATTTCAAACGCGGTGGTGGTTCAGGAGAGCAAGATATTTCACGTCTTAAGTTCTCTAAAACTTTAGTTGTTATCTCACTGCTATCACTTAAATTACCTATATCTACTTCATTTTCATTTCCAATAGGTACACTGTTAGCACTCATGTCTTCGGAAACTTTTGATTCATGTTTATCAGACTGAACTGTTGATTCTAATTCATTTACAAATTCTAGAAATACTTGACTTTTGTATCCATATTTATTTTTACGTAAAGCCATCGTATCTAAAAACTTTGGAGGAGATATTGTTAAAGTTGGAACTAGACGTTCTGATTCTGAACGCCTTAAAACAGGAATCTTCGGCACGTGGTTATCTAAAATAAAATATAAATATATAATATTTATAACATACATTTATTCACAAATTTTACTTAAAATGAGATCCTTACCCTCAACACTGTTCTCTTCGCTTTTCTTGACATATCCTCTTTGGGTATTAACATTATCCTTTATTATATTTTCACTCTCACTATTTATATCAACTTCTCCATAAACCCCAGAATCGTTTAACATTTCATTTATCAAATTTTGTTCATTACACTCGGTAGTAACAGTTTCATTTGAGTCTAAACTTTGACTAACGACATCACCTTTGGCAACAATTTCCTCTTCTGTTTCAATATTTATATTTGACTCTGACACAATATTTTCATGTAAGTTTAGATCTGCTGTGTATATTACTTTTGTTTCTTCTTTTTCAACCAGAAATTGAACTCTTTTTCTTTGATGGATATTCTGAGGTAAGACCAAACTTTTATTATCTTTCGGTTTGGGAAGATAAAATTGTGACGAATTAACACGTTTACTTTCAAATGAATCTTCTTTAATTTCAAACTTTCCATTGGAGTCATCGGGATCATAACGTTTGGGCTTTTTTAGTATAGATTTTATGGTTTCCTTGTTATTATTCTTATACTTAGGACATCGAGAGATATCTAAAGCTGTTTTTGTGTTAAAATTCTTATCAGGTAATCTCTGATTATCGCTTTCACTATCATCCTCTGTTTTATTATATCTTAATCTTCTTGGTGGTCTTTTTGGGGACACACTCTTTTGTTTTAAACGGTTTGAGGGAGATATAGATTTATTTCTATTTTTATTCAATGAAACTATTTTATTTTCATTTTTTATGTTTGGTAAAGATAGTGCCTTAGACATATCAGTTGATTGAAAGTCGTAATTTTTAAGATCGTATTTTACAGGGTCGTAAACTGATATTTCGTCTACACTACTAGATTTTGATTCGTTTGACACTCTTATTCTTTGTCCTCCTATTGCCTTAACATTGGTATCATTTGTAGCCTTATTTGAAGACCGACTACTATTTTTACTTGAATCTTGGAAACCTTCAACAAAGTCATCGTCGAATTCTATATCCACAGCAGATTTAGAATGTCCTCCTGCTTTTACTAATTCGTAAGGGTTTATATGACAAGAAAGAATGGACTTCTTTTTGTCAGTTGTGATTGCATCCTCATCTATCCATAATTCATTTACTCTACTGACAGACTTACTGCGACTTTTGTTTAATGTTTCGGGACTTGCTTGCTTCGTTTTGACTCTACAAGGACTTATACTTTTTGCTCGGGATCTTGTTGTAGAAAATTGACTCCCAATTCTCGTTTCGTGAGGTGGAGCTAGTCTACTTCTACGCATTAAATCGTATGGATCTGAGTCGCCATTTGGCTTTAAAATGCTAGGACGTGATTTAGAACTAGGAACTCTTACAGTGCCAGCTCTTAGTAAGCCTGAATCTCGGTTTACTTGAGGGCCTCGTACAGTACCACCTACTAATAAACGGGGACTCTCAGCTATTGTAAGAGGTAAACGAGATCCTTTGCATTTCTTACATATACTGACTTTGGTTGAACTGGTTTTTTTAGTACCATTTAGATATTCAGGACAGGAACATAAAATAACAGCGTAGTTGTGTGGGGTTGGTTTTTGTGGAGTGCTTATTAATACGGGACCAGGAATGTCAGAATACGCCGAAAAAACGCTTGGTCTCACAGGTGGTGTTTGGGTTCTAACAGACCCGTACAACCAAGTTTCCGCATACTTCATGGATTTCGATAATGCTGAACCACCTTGACCGCTAATAGTACCATACATATATGGGCTCTCAGGGGATATTTCAGAAGATTTAGAACTTCCAGATGTATTGAGCCTTAATTTTGAGGACCATCTTTTTGACCTCGTTGCTTCTGGTGCTTCGTATATCTGTAAATGAAAAAAACACATCTGTTAAATAAGTGGAACATTAAGCAATAGCAAATATAACATATCATAGTTTGTGATTGCAATATTTTGAAGGAATTCAAACATTCCATAAAAAAATATTTGTCGAATGCTTAATGTTAAAAGTTTTATTGGTTTTTGACAATTGATAAAATTTATGATTTTCTAAAAAATACAGTTATAAACATACTAAATCAATTTAAAAAGTGTAGATTAAAATAAAATACTCGCTTTTTTATCTTCAAGTATATCAAAATACAAAAGATGCGTCAATATGTGTTTATATAAAATTTACAAAAAGTGGTGATGTAAATTTAAATAATGGTTAGATTTAGCATTGCACGTTTATTGTACCAATCGTAGATGTAATGTAGACAAAATATTAGACTTATAAAAATTTATTAAACGTTTTACCTTAATGTTAAATATATTAACAGTTTGAGTCCATAAAAGTTTTCAATTTATAAAGCCAAGATAAATAAGTTTATTTCAGAGCACATTGTCTTCGTCTCAATTAACTCTTATTGACTTAAAGTAAATAACGTTGAAATATTTCCTTGTTGTTTTAGTAAGCAATTTAATTTCTTTGAAAGCTCCGATATTATTTATACTTTATAAATAAAATTTTCTAACAAGACTTAAAAGTTTATAAGTTTTAGGATATCATTTACAGCGGGGTGTATTATGTTCTTATTATATAAGTTGGTAACGTCAAATTCATAGTGAAAGACAATAAGCGAATCCAGTTCCAGATCAAGATGTCTAATGAAACTAACCGGCCGGCCTTTTGTGTTACGGCATGCAGACCCACAAAACACGTGACCAATACCAACTCGTGATTGCAATCAGATAATCTCTGTATTCACTCCAAAATTGCCATGAGGGAACGTTTGTGAATCAAGCAAATTAAGAGATGGAATCGCACTAAGCTTGAACTTTATTTATCATTGCACCCATAATCTTCTAGCTTATCAATTGCAAAGTGAATCTAACAATAAAATATTTTTTGGAATCCAAAGCCATAGTGCTTATTATGTAGATCTTTATCTATAAGCGATTCCATATGATAATGTTCATCAAATAGTTAATAAACTTATATAAAACCACTAATTAGTTATAAGTAAATAATTAATAGACTTAAGTCGCGATGAAATTTCATTTAATAAGACTTAGAGGAATAAATATTCTGTACACCCATCTTCAATTCTTAACAATAGCCTTTGTACTTCAAACGTTCATAGAAATAATATAGCCGTAGTTCAGTCACAATGGCAAATAGGCATTCAGTGAGTTAGGCAGTTTCAATTACCTAGTACAATTGGTTAACGGATCAAATGTTAGGCAGATGATAGCACTTTATACCTATTGTAAAAGTATATCAATTTATTTTCAACTTTCCTGGAATTTATAAAGTAACCTGCCTCACTTAAACTTATATTGTATAATAGTTTAAAGATTTGCAGGATTACACGTTTAAATAAAACTATATTCCTTTAGAAAATAACTCAAATTATTTTTTAACGTTTTTTTCGACGTTTCGATTAAAAAAATTAAGAAAGTAATTTTAACAAGAATTAATCAATAATCAACCGTTAGTTTAGTTTATGAAAATTTATAACTCATAATGTCTTTAACTGTAATTAAATATATAATTGCATTTTCTGTTCTTCTAACGATGCCTAGAATAAATGTCATCACTGCAATGTTAAAAGCTCAAAGATAAATCGTCTCCGGAGTGCTATTTCATTAGGCTGCAGAAGCACCAGTTCTATATTCATTACATTTCTAATTAAATTTCTCTTTCAGTTCCTAATCTTTTTAGTAAATATACTATTAAAAATAAATAAATTAAAAAATAAAATGGAATCTAAATTTAATTATTATACATGATTCCATTCATAATATTTTAGGACAGAGGAGGTAGGAAAGTTACTACAAAATGCAGCATTACTAAAATCATCACAGTTAGTAAATCAATTACTTAATTGGAATATTTCTTTCTTATAAATTTTATATAATATTTATCAAATCATTTAATAATAGTATTGCTTAATAATTAAATACCTAAAATTATAATTTGGAAATCAAAAATGGATTCACAAAAACAAAAGTTAGACTAAAGGAGCACATCAAAGCTTAAAACAATTCGAGATATAAAACAGATTACTCGAAATTGATTCTGCTAATGAATAAGTTATTTGAACGAAACGTTCGTTTGGAACGCAATAAAATTAATTGCCCTGAAACTTTGTCGAAGCGCCCTTTTGTTTGTTTGTAAAGAAATACAAATCTAGCGGTGAGAATTGGTCTATTTTAAATAAGCTGATTTATATAAAAATTAAATTATATCAGCTCATTTCAAATAAAGATATAAAAATACATAAGATGCTCGATAATGGAACTCCATATGAAAGAACTGGTCATATAAACTTAGGAAATCTCACAATAAGCACATTCATTTTACAAACTGAAGCCGAAGGCGATACAAGACGGTGAATCCGCAGAAAACTTCAGTGGTTGTTGAATACATTTTATTTTTATTCAAGTATTCGATAACGGTATAGTTGGAACTTTCTTAGAGATTATCCGGATACTTCGAATGGGATCAAGTATCTGCTTTTACGGATATATACTTTAACTGTACCATTTTCTGAAGCCGGATATTGAACATAATACCTTATTAGCATCCATCATCATCCATTACTATTAGATTTAAGAAAATGTAACCCAGCGGTAGCCCATTATGTACGTAATTGAATCAGGCATTAATAATGCAAAGTTATTGATGATGCTAAATAGAGATGGTAAATGAAGATTGATAAATATTTTAGAATTGAAAACCAGCTGTACTAGCGCTTTTCAATTTGAGAACGAACCTTATATTATATTCAAAATCCAGTCTTAATATATACAAACGAAAATTTTATGAAGTGGTTGTTTATGTTTCCTCGTGCAAAAGTTTTTAATTGTCATATGAACTGACAGTATCTACGGAAATTTACGTGGAGGTCTATCTTTTTAGAATACATTGGTAAAAACAATCTGACAACTTTTTATTCGACTTTGTAATTTAATGGAATTAATATTTTATACTAACTGTGTAATTTAATAAAATTTATATTTTAAATATTTTATTATTTATTTCAAAAAAAGTTAAACAATTGTAACGCTTATGGAATCCCGGAAAATCGATATGTAATTCGATAAACAAACCAAATCCTTGTTTAAATGAAAGCTACAAAAACAATGACAATTCTAACAAGGGATTTGTACAAAAGCGACTGGTTTCCAGCCTCATTCGCACTTTCAAACGATTTCCTCGCATCGCGTTACTGTAATGTTATAACGTAACTGAGCTGCAACATACGATACTATAATAACCTTCACATTCCTTTTGATACCCTCACAGGTTTCTGGCATCGGGTTTATCGTTGAATTTATAACATTTCTTTCTTGTACTGAAATTTATTTCTTTCAATACAAGAATGTGAAACATTCTGTCGTTTATATTTCATTCATTGCTTTTATTTGTAAAAAAAACACAACGTGTCGAAGTGAGAACGATAGAAGTTATACATTTCAAATTTATGTACACATGTATGTGTGACTTCTATTTTGCACATAACTCCATTGCTTTGAATTGCAAATTACAATATTATTTTATTTTAATAAACTATTGCATTAAGAAATATATGTATGTATATAGAAGTATACATAACTTCAAGGGTTCAGTTAATTAAACAAAATCATATTATATCATAAATTACCCATCAACATGCCCCAAACAAAATAAAATAATTAAACGCAAAACGTGACATACAAATGAATAACAAGTATTAAAACAATAATACCGGTAATGTATATTTTCAAACACAGATAAACCGCAGCTAGGCCTCCGGGGATTCAATCTGATACCATTTCAGGTCACCCCGCTAGAGGTTACAATGATATTCTAATGGAACTAGACATAAGCACTAGTCATTTGTTGACTGGGAAATGTAGAACTATTTTGTGTCGATGGTACCCTAACATGGTACTGTTTTGTATATTCCATTCAGAACCCAGTATATTAAGAGACTTTCATTAACTTTTTTATAAAAAATATTCATTTAATAGAGGTAATTATAACTGGAACGTTTTTCATAAATTTATTCGGGATATGAGGCATACGTATTTAAGAAGAAAACACAATCAAATTTTTTCTCGCTTCAGTTATTTCCAAACATACTTTTCAACCCAAAATCCAAGACAGTTCTTAAGGGATTTCACAGTTTTGAATATTTCATGACGTTGATCAGTTGAATTTAAAGTTACTTTAAAGCATTTGGACTAAATTATAACAATGTTTGTCTTAAACATGTATTTTACTACATTTTGGAACTGTAAATCTTTAACAACAAAAGAAACACGGGAAAAAGATAAGACAAATTTTATCTTCTAATCAAAAGATTCGTATTAAGTGAATACAATGAAGACAGAAAACGAGCTAACGACATTAACTTGTGCTAAGATAAAATCAATTTTATAAGACAGAAGTAAAAGAAATTTATATAAAATTTTGATGATAGTGAAATAATATGACAAATTAAATAATAAAATATGAATGTACATACATTTTATCAATTTCAAATAGAAAATCATTGTCACTGGGCAGGATTTTAAAGTGTGGAATATCGTGTTCAAGTAGGTCTACTTATAAAGCTATCGTACCTCGATTCGAGTTGGTTAATTTTATTTTTTATATTTTGAACCGACATTTGACGTCAAAAGATTTTTCTGTGGGTATATATTACTCGTACTTAGGTTGTGCTGGTTACACAAATCGTTAGAATACCTATCTATGAGAATGCTATCTACAGCTACTTGTCAAAGATTTTTCCTTTCTTTTTATACTCCACATTATTTTTTATAGTTTCTACGTGTGACTGTCAGCGATTTCGCAAACATCTTTAGGCCGTGTTAAAGCCATTATCCTTGTACTACGGTTGTAATAGTTTTGTCCCCCCACCCTTATTTTTCTTACTATTAAATTATTTTATTTCTTTATGATATTTTTCGCTTGCAATTTCGTCTATATGGATAGAATTAACCTAGTCGAGAAATGTGTTAAAACAATAGATGTGGTTACAAAAGGGCAGCGACATCGACAGTCGGCGTCACGTGACAAGACAATACAACTATTTAGCCAGGATCATATGGTAACTACAAAATAAATTACAGCATAATTTTTTTACAGCTACATTACTGTAAACTTTAATTAAAATTTATTGATGATTTTTTTTATGAAAGAACGACAATCAAACATATACATTCATACAACCTTCGGCATTTATTAGAAAAATACGATAATTGAGTAGACTTGGATTAAAATGTTAAACTTAATTAAAATAATATTGATTTTTATTTAGATGAAGCTGCGTATAAACTTTCGACGAAATCTGATTGAAATAGAACATACGAGATTAAATCTGGTCTTTTCAATTCATTCAAAGCATACAAAAAGCGTTTTCGTTTCGCTTTTATCTTTTAGCCAATTTATGGCTTATATTCTTGTCAACGGATAAAATTTTTATATTTTATGCTGGCTTGTAAAAAATAAAATATGGTTAATTCATATATTAAAAAGATTGTTATGTTCAAATGAATTTTCATTAGCTTTTTGAATTAAAAAAATATGAATAAGTTTTGAGCCCGTTCATAATATATTCCATTCACTGAGATCGTATGTTTTTTACTATTACTGTATAAGCGTTATCACTACAGGGCGCTGCCTTATTATATTTAGAATTTTAACTGAAAAAGCAATCGTATTACTGAAATCAAATAATTTACAGATTTTTTTCGAGACAGTGATAAATCATAAAATCAAGAATTTGAACTAATAACTCAAGTATATTTTTAAACAAATCATTACTCTGTGATAACTTATTTGTCTCTGACCTATGTAAAGAAAATATTGTACAGAATCCTATTTTGCAGTAATTTATTATATCTTTACTAAACCTTCATAACATATCAATTAATAAACTAATTATACTTTTTCGTTGAAACATAAAATGTTAAAAATAAGAGGCAAAAGGGTCAGTCCTTTTATTTTATTATATGGTTTCATTTCATTCCAACAAAGACCGATTCCTAAATTTTCTCGTATATTAGCAGCTTGTTCGGTTATTAGGTACCGGTTGCTATATTGAAAACAGTCGTTCTTTCACTGATTTGTTCAAGAATATACGAGTTTCAAGAAATACAAGTATTATTATAACAAAAATATATAGACAAATATATAAATAAATTGCTTTATAAACTTTGACCGCACTACGTAGCTGTTGTATCGTTGTATAAAGATTTGACTAGCCGAAGCAAAATTTCCATTTGAATGAAATATGTACGTGTCCTGAAAATAATCCCGTAACTATTTTATATTCTATATCACTGCCATTCAAACGTATATTTAGAATGCGTATCCGAAGCGTTAAAATTTTATTGATCAAAGTTTTATGCCGCTGTATAAAGTGTATGGGTCCTTGCGATGTGTAAAATCGGTCTATTTTTATGTCCGCGAAAGTCGTAACTTTTGAGTGGATTTTTTTTATTCGTATGACACTTTTCAAACTGTATTTCGGTTCTGTATATAAAAATCAAGTACTTATTTGTTAGTAAGGAATTCATGTTAAACAATCTTTTTACTATTCATGCTTTTTGTATTAAATGATGCAATAAAGCTCGGTTTTGAGTATCAATATATTTTATGCGCTCGTTCGATGTCTCTTATAGCATTCGCGATATGGAAATATGAATAAATAAAATGAAAGCAGAATGTTAAGGGAGTTGCTGAAAATGACAAACTTTTAAAACTACAATACTGTGCTTTAAAATATGAAACAGATATTTAAAAATACAATTTTATTTGTATTTCTTTTGTCAGTATGTCAAAAAATTTAAGTTTTAAACAAAACATACATTTTTCTATAATAATTTAATAAGTACATGTAACGTATGTATGTATTCATATATAATGATACAGATGCAGTCCAAAAACGACTTAATACCGTTTTTAGGTATAACACATTAAATTATAAAAATAATAATTAATAACAATTGTCGTCAAACAAAATGTTGTGTCAAAAAAAATAAATATTATCATATTATGTTGTAAGAAAATGTTCATAAATGTCATTTTATTAATTTTTAAAAGCTTGAAAAGTTTCTTACTTTTATAAAATACTAGTTTTTGCCCGCGACTTCTTCCGCGTTAGTTTCATATTTAGAAACGTATTGTTGACCGGACGAACTCTATTACTCCTTAAAGACAGTAAATAAGATTTTTGCTGTATCAACAATTTTTGTTTGGATTGGATGTAAAATATCCTATGTCCTTTTCCTGGTTCTAAGCTGTCTCTTCTCCGATTTTCAATCGAACCAGTACTGCTGTTCTTGATTTATAAATAGTGTAACTAACATGACTTTCTTTTTTATATGTAGATAATGTTGCTCCAATATAAATTTTATATCAAAAATATCATAAAAATATGTTCAGTATTTCTTCTGTGAAAAAACAACAAACTAAGCGAATCCTACGTCTTTCTTACGTATTCATAGATTTTTAATGTATAAATTTAATATAAATAAGATATTTTTTAATAAAACATTTCTTTCTATTTGAATTGAAAGTGTTACTTTCATCTCGTCTGCCCGTGATCACGGTCTCTGCAAAAGTAATCGAAATATCCGGCTTCATGTTGAAATTTAGATATACGCTAGCTAAATTCAAAAATATAGTCT
>JAAAKD020000088.1:6178798-6192393 GCA_010014825.2 Danaus melanippus
CATTAAACTATTCGCTGAAAAGGCAACATGGATAGAAGTGAAGAGAAGTTAACTTAAAAAACTTAAACTTAAGAAACTCTCCTTCATCTTTATTTTCTCATTAACTCACATTCTCACTTCACTTCGTTACTGACACACACATCAATACATTTATTAGAAATCTTCAATAACAACATTATAATAAATGGAAATAGTATTAACATCATTTCATTTGTAATATAAAACTTAAACTGGATAAATTTATTTGATTTATCTTTTAAAAATATTTCAATAGGTATATAGGATAAGAGCTCCAAAGTGTGATTCAAATGGGTATTTTCTTAATTAATTATACATACGAGTGCAAGGCCCTTATTAAAATCTTTTAAATGGCTACCATTATTAATGAAGGAAACTCATAAAATGCTATTCGTTTAGAAAATGTGTCAATATGACAGGAATTAATAAATCCTATTTTGTACTAACATCGTAAATGAAAAATTTGTCCGCATATTTGTTACTCAAACTATAAAAATTCCCGCATTGATTTCTATATTATTTTCTTTCTATATAAATCTCTCGAATGGAAGAGCCAGACATAAAACATCAAACTTCACTCGGACAAAAACTAGTTATTTATAGACATCATTACCTAATTGCTACTTTTTTATAAAATAATAATGATTGATAACAAATTACTACCAATAGATTAGTAATAGTGGAATGTTGTAGTAATAAATAAAGCAAAAAAAAACTGTAACACAGATTGCGTGCTTATTTAAGAAACATCAGAATGTCATAGTAGAATGTTAAATTTCAAAATGTCTGTATAATAGCAGTATTAAATTAGAATTAAATGCTTGAGCCATTTTTAGTTTACAAATTGCATAAACTTTCAAAACCTAAACCTGAACACTATTAGATAAAACACATCACACATTTAAATTATTAAACACGTTTGTCAGTCATTGTTTCGTGTATCAAAGGGCACAATGAGACGTGTATGTGGGTCGATTGTAACAGTCGATGGGCAGAGGTGCCGGCCGGTCCTCATTGCATCCGCCACTGGCCGCATTCGCATTGTTACACGAAACGACTTGTAGATTATTTCATCTATAATACTGTTAATTAACGAACTAAATTTCATAGAATCAGAACCTAGTGTTCGATTATTGAAGGCCCAAAAATAGGGCATATTTCAGCATTTTCGAAAAAGACTCCAAGGTCAGAAAAGGCGTTGAAAGCTACTAGAGCCTGCCAGATAATAAGTGGCAATAACACTTACTAGTCCAGTATCATGATAAACTCGATAAATAGACGTATTGGATGCTTCATCTGTAAACACATTCATGCCCAAAAGGTCTTGTTATGCAAGATATACTATTATTGTTTGTACAATAGAATACGCGTAATTTATTCCAATTTCTATATAATTTTTAAGCCATTATAAAATTTAAAATGTTTTACCGAATATAAAAGAAGAATACTATCGATTAGAATTCAAAGCACAATTTGTAGTTTTAATTTTAAATGAAACGTTTTATACCGTGTATCGGATTGTGAGGTAATGGAAACAAACAGCAAGCGATGGTCAGCGCCATTCACTTCGAGCGAAGTGTTTTTTATGTTATATAATAACAAAAATTTTCAACTTTTGCTTGCAAGCAATTGCACCTTTCATCTATCAATGAGACCGTCATAAAATGAACTTTGCTAGAACACGTAATTCCAATAAGTGTATTGAATTCGACGGGTCACAATAATTTTGATTACATCACTTTATCAAACTTAGCAGTCATAACAACATACACACACTCACTCAATGTTGCGTTTGCCATAAAAATATATTGCCTCGATAGTTGCTTTTGGTAATTGATCATTGAGATAGACATGTAACAACTTTTTTTGTACTTAAAATAAATATATTTTTTGGCACTGAATGCCATTGTGACCACGAACTTTTCATTTGTTACAGATCTGTTATATCAAGACATAAATCATAAGTCATTATTTACTTTGTAGTTTCGTATAATTGTAAATAAGTATAATATATTTTATCAGGTCTAACTGCGTCTGTGTAAATGGTATTGGTCTTTTAATACTCGTAGTTTAATCTATAAAATATAGTCACGATTTGTCCATACAAATATTTATTTACCAGATGAAAGCGTAGTAAATTGTTAACTAAATGGAAGAATGGCTAAGAAAGTCAATAGGTGTACAGGAAATCATGGAATTTGTTAACAAAGAGAAATACGATCGACTACTACTCTAAAAGCTTTCACGATCTAATTTTATCAGAAACTTGATTAGATAAGGTTGAACATTCGTCCTAAATAGAGCTAGAATTAGATAAATTTTTAGTTTAATTATTTTAATATAAAAGACTAATTATCATTTAATAACCACTTATGATGAATTGTTTTGGGCATATTATTTATGAGTGATTGTAATGAAACCGCGTTACACTACTGTATTTATTTTGTATTCCGGAATCTGGAATAACTAATAGGGTTTTTAATACTGTAAATCTCACATCACTTTTTGAAAGTAAATGAGGATATCCAGTTACGTAATAATCAAAGTATAAGGCAGCAATAATAATTATATCAACATTGTACTTTGAAATCAAATAAAATCTCAATGACAATCAGGTCTTATTAGATGTCAGAGCATCGCTTAATTACATTAGCGCTTTGAATGCACCAACGCGCTTAGTATCTCTTCAAATATATTAATGAGAATTGTTATAAGAAAATAATATTCAATATTGAATAAACCTAAATTTTCTTTGAGATTATAAATTATTTTGTACTTTCTTTAAAAGAACTATCTGTTTTTCTAATGTTTAAAATATTAAACATTAGTCCTAGACGGAAACCTGATATCGTTTATGATAAAAGAAATGTATAAATTTTTAAGCTATTTAAATTTAAATGAAACTAATATTTTTCGGATTATACTACGCGACTTTATTTTGTTTAAAACTACATACTCCCGATATTCGGCTACTTTACAGCAACCGTGATCACGGTATAATCCGAAAAATATTAGTTTCATTTAAATGGATAAAACTAGCGAAAATCTTAGATCTCATTAAGCTATGTGAATTTCAATCAACAAAACTTCGTGAAAAAGATACATCTATAAACAGCTTCTTATCATTTACCTTCGTGTTAATAATATTATGAGGAAATACATGGTATAACTGCTGGAAAATTAAGAAGAGAGGCAGCGATAAATAATACCGTTTTAATAACGTATTAGTGAATCCAACATAGATAAAGGGAAATTATAACATTTTTGTTATACCTCAAATATGTTAATATCTAGAGTTGAGCGTAAAAAGTAATGGATGGATCCCCATTCCTTTACGCTTCCATATCCCACCTTAATGGAGAAAGATGCCTTTAACGCATTTATTATTCATGGTTTTATTTTACATTACATGCTTCAAATGTAGTCAATAAATCCTTATATATATAATCGCTTCTCCCGTCTGTGTGAACACAGCCGGGTTAGAGCCGTCAGGACAAATTGTAGATGTCATTACGATTTGTGGAACTGCAGCAGTATTCTGTCGCTGATGGGGGACGGGTTGGCAGTCCTCGTCAATGGAAATACATGAACCATCTTTATAGTTTATTTTAAATAATTGTGTAAGGTGTTTTTAATATGATTGTAACTGCAAGTAAAAGTGTTTATAGATTGTGATATATTGTTAATATTTTCAGATATTTTATTTTACATGTAAGTATTATATTCCTTTATGTATTTTTATTCGCTTCGTTCTCAGAGCTATCTATTCAATTTAAAAATCTTACAAGTATACTGTGTAAATTATATTTTTCAATTCCTAATTACGATTTCCATAAAATTATAAAATCTATTTGTTAGTGACTTCATAGGAATTATATTTACGTATTGCCCTAAAAATATCATGGTTTTAAATAGGACAATATTTAACATTATACATTTCTATCATCTATCTATCTATCTATCTATCATTTCAAAATTCTATGCTACGTCATCCCAAAACCATCCGAGACGCTACTGTACTTGAGTTAATTTAGCCACGCATAACATCCAAAAACACTTGAACTCTTTATCTCTTCAAAAAAGGACGTCTTTAACCACTTTGATTTAGAAATGGAGAGATCGAGACGGGTCACATTACACTGGTCATATTTAGCCGACATAAAGTAGTGTGTGTGCACTCTGATTCCATATTTCCGCTGAATACCCTATGCGAAAATTGAACTTATAAAAATGAACCCTATATACGTTTTCAAAGAGTTCAGTTTTAATTAATTTGTTAGGAAGTGTCAACAACGGAAAGGATTTTTAAGAAAATTGTTAGGCCACGTAAAGAATACATTGCTGTAACACCACATGTACCAATGAATAAATTGATTGCCTATATATCTCTTCGCTTACAAAATTAACATAGCAAAACTATAAAGATTTTAAGTGTTAAATAATAAATAGTATTTAGCTAGTACTTAATATACTAAACAATAAACTTGCTGCTCTTGCTTAAGTTTAAATTGATGATAAATAATAAAACGGTAGTACTGTGTCGTCTCGAGTTACAAAAGTTTATTAAGAAAATCACGAACATAGTTTGTTGAGAAGTAATTAAATTGAACATATTTTATTGAGAAGTAACACCAGCAATGTATTCCGTTTAAGAAATGAGTTAACTTTAATTAATGCTGTTTGTTTTATTGCATTTCAATATATAAAACTCGTTTATCTACTTTCTTAACAACTTTGCTTCGTAACAATTGAAAGGTATCCGAGTCATTTAAACTGAATCACACCGTATATTATATTTCTCGTTTTCACCAAAAAAAAAGAATTTATAAATACTACTATTATAATTTTAAGATTGAGTTAATTTTAAAAAAGTTAGAATCCTAATCACAAATAGAGTTAAATTCATTAATCAATGCTTTTTTCTTTGTTGAAGATAAATGACATTAATCGAGCAAGATGGGATTGCGGGTAAGACGAGGCTTATACGTCACCATCATACTCATATCCTATGGAATAGCTGATGTTGACTTGAGTTTGCCAGTAGATTTAGCAGTTGAAGAAAAGGGTAAGAAAAAAACAATAAAAAAATCATACTTTACGATCAAATAAAAGAAGAAATATATTTATTTTTAAAGTAAATTTCTCACACAAAAATGCAATATCCATATCGGAAATGTAAGAATATGTACAGTTTGAACGTTTTCTCAATGAGAACGGTATGCAATATGTCATATGAGCTTCAAGTTTACCGAGTTCAAATTGAAATCGAAAATTTTCATTCAAAAATCTTGCGATAGGATTATTAGCATACAGACAAAATGAGAACATTAAAAACTGTACACGTTCGTTGTAAAAAAAAGTAGCCCATTTATTTAACATAATTTACCATGAAAATGAATTATAATAACCTTTTATATAGCACGTAAGCTTGTTGATAAATCACAAAAAAATTTCAGCGCCACAACAAACTACTCTTCTTGCCACTTCTACGCCACCTCCCCCTACCACCATTAACGTGTCAACATCTACATACGCCACGATCATTCCTCCTATCCCGCCCAGCGATCGAGACAGATTCCTGACCTTCGCCGAATCAGGCCACCACCAGACTTTTATGTTTGCCAAGGACAATACCTATATACAGCTTGACGGAGATATTATCCAACGTTTTCAGTTGAGGTATTATATTGTTTAATTTGTTCTTAATATAAATAAAAAAGAAATCTTTTTCACCCTAACTTTCTTTATAAATCGGTATCAAAAGGTCGGAAAGTTTCCTCTTAAAAACATGACATTTTTATATCCCATTTATTTCTGTCATTCCAATTGAAATGTTAAGTCGTCTTAAGTAAAAGGTATTTAATTTAATACTTGGCCGAAGAAATGAAAAATATTAAATTTATTTTGCTCCAATTTCAGATTGTGTAGAGAAATATCGTTTAAATTTAGAACAAGACTTCCCCACGGACTTTTAGTTTATCACAACGTTAAAAATCCAGTGTTCAAAATGCAGCCTTATGCATTATATGTTATCGTTGAAAAAGGTGAACTTAAAGGTAAATCAATATATTATTAACAAATATAAAACAAAAGTAATCGAAGTATCTCTGTTTAATAACAAAATGACATATATACGAATTCAAAAAATTGAGAATTCATTAATTTATATGTACTTGTAGCAAACTGTTTCATAAAAAATAAAATCTGCACTTATAAGATTTTAGCAAATAGATTTACGAATGACGTTAGAAGTGTATTAAAAAAAGTTAGTATTCAATGATAAGGATAATTGTAATACTATTTTTAATTTGAAATTATATTTTCAGTTGTACATGTATTTGGTAAGCACTTAACCTCAGTGACAGTTGGCAGAGCTTTGAACAGAGATCAGTGGCATAGCGTGGTTGTTACCATTGATGTGCACGGAGCAAGACTTATAGCCAAAGTAGACAATTTAAAAGAAGAGGTTTATCTAAAGGTATGAATTGAACTGGCTTAAGTAACATATGAAGTACAGAGAGTCTTAATATAAATTTATGATTACAGGGATTAAGTTTCGATACTAATTATGGAATAACAGATAATTTAACTTCAGTTATACTTATTGGAGGTGAGTCAGAATAAAAAAAAATTAACAATGAGGTCGAAAAACAGTAACATTTGAAAATAAAGATTAAAACCAATATTATTTTTTAAGGTTTAAGTTCTGAAGAAAAATTACATGGAGTGAAATATATTATTGAATCATTCGTTGGCTGCATCAGCGATATGGTTCTTAGTTCTGGTAAAGCTGCTTCCGACCTTTTGCCGATAGTACCGTTGATCGCAACAAAACACGAAAACGTTAAAGAAGGTTGCATTGATAAATGTAAAACCATGGAAAACCTTTGCTTCGAAGGTTCTAGATGTATCAACGAATACAATGGATACAGATGCGACTGTTTTGGTACTCTATACGAGGAACACCTATGTGATGTGTATAGTGAGTATTAAATATCTTGAATATTTCATAATGCCATTATAACCAGACCTTGACGTTGCCGTCTGACCCAACATCTGTTGTCGTATTAATTTTATGCTAAGTAAATTGCCAATTTGAACTAACCGAGGCTGACACGAGCAGTCCTCGTTAATTTTCACCTTCCATTGATGTCCGGAAGCTAATCAAATACATTAAAACACTTTTATTTAATACGATGGTATTATTTGAGTACATTATTATTTAATATATTCAGATATAATACTCAATTTAATTTTAATCTAACATTCCTTTGTATTGAAACTCAATGCTATATTTATGTGAAATAACTGCAATTGATGTAATTAGCGGCGACAATATTAACACTGCGAGGGTCGAGCTACGTATCCTACCGAGTATATGATTGGAAGGATCGCGTTCATTCTACAAACACAAGGGTCAGCTTGCATTTTAAGGTGCCCGATTTTTATTTAAATATTTAAAAACTACCTAAAAATCTATATTAAACACAAAATGCTATAAATATAATTAGCAACGTATAAAATCCTAGCCGAAATGTTCTTATATATTTGACCTTTTGCTGATTAAAAAACAATCAAAAAACAAGATCCGCTATCGACCTTCAATATCACTATCACTAAAAGGTAAAATAAATTTCAGACACGTTTTGACGATTCCGCTCTTTTTTATGCAAGCGGTCAAATAGATGACAAACACCATTATATAGCACTGTCGATCCATCAGGAAAAAGTCGGGATACAAATAGATTTAGGCGATGGTCCGGTAGAGGATTATTTGGGGGTGAGAGTAAATAATAATATGTGGCACAATATAACTGTTATATTGCAAGAAAAAACAGTTCACGTATACCTCGACAATATAAGCGCGATATACGAAGTACCGGGCGACGCGAGATTTGTTTGCATCGACCCAGAGATATATATTTGTGGCGGTCCAGATTTGCACAAAATGAAAGGATTGAAATCGTTCAACAATTTCGCTGGAAATCTCAAGTACGTTTACTACAATGATGTATCGATTTTGTATGAGTTGAAGCAGAATAACCCGAAGGTTCATTATATTGGAGTATTGGATCCCGAATTCGAAGATATCGATATAGAGCTGATCCCTATAACATATCCTTTCGCCACATCGCATATATGGTGGCCTTTGAATCAGAGTAATAGTATTAATCTGGTTTTCGATTTTAAAACTAGTAAGAACATGGCTGTACTAGCTTACAGTCAGATAACTTCGGGACAAGGTTATTTCGAGGTAAATAAGAACCAGTTGTAATGCTTTATCCCAATTAATTTTTCAACTAATTATAGTAGTCATGTTTTTTAATCTAATACTTAAAAAAACACCTTTTATTATTCTTACAATCCATATAAAGTTTTGTACAGAAATAATAATTACAGGTGAGAATGGTCAAAGAAGAAATTCGTTTCGAACTAGTGCCGGATGTTGGTAAAAATGTAACAGTCCTAAAATCTGTCAAATTTAACGTCAGCAACGACTGGCATAACGTGGAATTGGACTATAGAAAGGGAAGAATCAAACTAACTGTGGACTATCATAACAAACACGCTCAAATGTTTGGTGAGAAAATTTCCTTTATTCAAATAAAATAAAAAAGACTAGAATACATCAGAATAAAAACTATGAATAATTTTTGAATGTAATTTTTATAATTTTTCTATCACAATTATAGGTTTAGATTTTCAATTACAAGATAAGATTGTAATTGGTAGTGGACTTAAATCAGCGAATCTAGGTCTTATTGGGTGCATGAGAAACATCAAAATCAACGGCCTGCAAATTGAACCACGGTATGTTGTTTAATAACAAAAGATAAATGTTACTACTTCACAAAACTCCTTCACTAATTACTCCAGGTTTTCTGGACATTTAATCAGGATCATTATTGTATAATTAAAACCCTAAAATGGGAAGGGTTAAGGAATATTAATTATCAAACATCAGAGCCAAACATTTTGTGTCATTTGACAAAATTTCAATCACCTTCAGGCGTTTTCATAAAATAACACGACGGAAATTGCACATCTACATTAAATCTCTTTTCCTAATATTATAATTAAGTTCAAAATTGACTGTCATTTATTTTAAATTACTATCCTTTTCCTTCCTTTTAAATTGAAATATGCTTAAGGTATCGGTCCTCTTAATTAATTTTTAGTGAAAGATTTTACAATGTAAGCTGAGAACTATAAATTTGAGTGGTTTTCAAATTCATTATTGACATTTTATTAAGATTTTGAACTACATAAACCTTAAGATTAAATTGATACTTAATTATAAGTGTTAAACATATCATACCCTAATTGCCCAGAAGTCATTAAATTTCGCGCCGTTTTTAATTTCAAAAAGATAATAAATACAATATATAACTTATCAAAGATACTCAACCTAATATTTGGCGCAGAATATGCTATATAAATTCAGCTGCCTTACTTAACATAAAATTTACAGATACGTTATAAATACGGAACGCGTGGTGGGTGAAGTGGCTATAGATGACTGCCGCTACGTGGACCCTTGCACCAGACCGAACACGTGTGAGCATGGCGGTATATGCTCTATACGCGAGGACAGAGTTATATGCAATTGTGATAACACAGGTAATTATAAAATAGTTCTAGGTATAGCTTAAATACATACCTATCAAACTTTCGACTTACTAACAATTTTTTGTCAAAATAATTTAGATAATATAGGACTTTTATAAATATTTGTGGATTGATTGCCATTGTAGGCTACATTGGCGAGAACTGCCATTTTGCTACCTTCAGGAAGACCTGTGAAGAGTTAGCCCTCCTGGGTTATACACGTAATGACGTATACCTGATAGATATAGATGGTAATGGAAAATTTCCACCAGCTCACGTCAAGTGCGAATTCCAGATTGAAGCAGATTCATCCACTACTGTGGTTGAACACAATTTACCAAGCCAAGTGGTGAGATCAATAAAACATTACCTATGGTTCATTTTAACTTAAAATATAATATTTTTTACGCATATAATTTGAATAATTCTCTTTTTTGACCATTTTTCCTGGTACGTTATAGACACGACACAATACGCGTATCTTCCTGACCATATATGATATAAGTAACTACTCACAAGCTTTTTATTACTATACAGTTTCGTAACGTAAGCTAGTAATGACCGTCATAAAGATCAAAAGTTCATCAAAAAACTTATTCGATTTTAAAAATGCAATGTCTTTATAAAATATCTTCTATAATTTTAATAATCCAGGATGTAAGATCTGCTCTAGGGCAAGACTTCAGCTTTCATATAAAATACAGAGAATTCACAGCAGAAATGCTACAAGAATTAATTTCACACTCGTTGTTCTGCCGTCAATATATTAAATACGATTGTAACATGGCCCCTCTGGAACTACATAGTGCTACATGGTTTATATCATCCTCGAATGATACCGTCGATTACATTGGAAACGTTAAAAAGTAAGCATTCTTTATTTTTCACTTTACAATATTTTGTCACTTAATAGATTTTACGAAAGCTTTATATAATTTTTAAAAAAGTAAGCAGTAAACAAATAAGTAGAACATAAATCATTTATTACAGAAATTCCATTGGGAATTAGAAAACCCTGATCTAAATATATCATAGTGTAATAAAGGAAGTTAACCTTTTATATGTTCAATGCTTAACATATTGGGTCTAAAACCGCAATACTTTAAATTTCCCCCCATACACCTTTTCGCACATTCATTCCACCTCCATAATTTAGTAAATGACTTTCGAGACGACCTTTCATTGAAATTTATCGTAAAATAAATCACCTTGCTAATGTAATTTCGATAATGCCTCATTTCGCCAGACTCGTGTATTGGCACGAATAACTAAATGACTTTGTCGTGTAAATGAATTTTAAAACTTAACGTTGTATTAACGTACTTGTATAATATTACATCATTGCAATAATCCAAGCATAAGAGAGGATCGTACCCATTACATACTGTTGTAATATAGTGATTATTATTTTCTTAACTTCCTTAAAAAAATTACCTAATGTTGAATTTATTAATGGTATTAACCTTATTTCTCAGGGGTTATTGTCCTTGTGGAGTTAACGCAACTTGTGTTAATCCAACAAAATCTTGCAATTGTGACGCAAACGAAAACAAATGGCACTCTGATGAAGGAACACTCGTTGATCCCAAAAGCTTAGGCATTACGGAGATGTTCTTTCTCCAACAAAAGGATTTGACTGAAGAGGCGCAAGGCAGGATTACGTTAGGTCCCTTAGAATGCGTTGAAACAAGTAAGTTCTTCGGTACAATAAACTCTTTGATCTAATTATGAATACCATGAATGCCGATTCCAAAAAGCTTAGGAAATTTTACTGTTTTTATCATAATTTAAATCAAGACATCTTAAAATTTGTTATTTTAATATGAATAACAGATACCCAGCGATACGTTGTAACGTTCACAACATCGCAGTCCTATATAGAGGTACCCGGATGGCGCAAGGGGGATATCGCTTTTAGTTTTAGGACGACGGGTACAAGTGCGATTCTGTTATTCCAGCCGCCTATAAGACCGAATTATCCATCGTTCATGGTCGCTTTAACAAGTGGTAAGCATAACATAATCAATGTTTATTATCATTAGATCAAACTTCGTTGATCCAAAACTCTGACTGACTTAACAGGTCGTCAAGTCTTAAGACGCCTTGTTGATGTTAAATTAATTGCTAACAATAATAATATCAACGACGTCGTTAGCCTAACGTAACACGAGTTATTAAGAGGATTAGTGAAGGGAAGGGAGTCTTAAAACTATAATTAACAGCTGCTTTATCAAGTTTCCCCTCCCCGATCCGTATAACTTAAGCAAACAACTTGTGTATAAATTAATTTAAATTATACTGATATGTTATTTTTATTGATGTAATATTAAACGGACAGCTGTATCGCTTTTTCAAGAATATCTTCCTCTTCATTTCAGTTCTTACATTATTTTGGTCAAATCTAACATATCATTAATGATTGACTGGTTGATAGATTCATAATGCACAAGTTCAATACTAATATAGACTTTTTTTATATCAGAACACGAACTAACTTTCAACTTCACCCTCAACACGGGAACCACACGGAAGTTGGTTATCAACTCAAAGAGAAAACTCAATGGAGGGGAATGGCATAAAATCTGGATCGATTACAATTTCTACCACGTGCGGTTCATGCTTAACACCGAGTACCAGATGCTTAATCTTTTATTGGAGGAGGAATTCGGACCATTTGAGGGTTCTATGTTCATTGGAGGCGCCACTGCGTGAGTAACAATCATTTTGCTTATTTCCTACCTATTAAATCTTAATTATCATTAACTAAACAACTATCATTTTATTCTATGCAATAAAAAGTAATACTTTCTTAATTAAACTAAATTTTTATGTATTACTTAGATAGATAAATAATGATTTCAGAGAACATTTAAAAAAGTCAGCTGTAAACCAAGGTCTCATTGGATGCTTCCGAGGGTTGGTTGTGAATGGTGAAATACTTGATATATATAGTTACATGTCTGTTCATTTATCTGAAATCATAAAAGACTGCAAGCCATCCTGCGTCCCTAATCCTTGTCAGAACAGAGCCACTTGTAAAGAACTTTGGTCGACTTACGAATGTATCTGTAAGAACCCGTGGGCACACTTGGGTGAACATTGTGAAGAAAGTATGTATAAATCATCATATACTTCGCCTCTTATAGTCAATACGATCGTAAAAATATTTTAAATTTTATTTTAATACAATCGTATTTTATTTGTATCTTCAAAGTAAAAAAAGGTCAGAAGATGAATAATACAGAGTACATTTTGCTAATTGCTTCCTACTTGAGTAGGAAATGTTATTTGCGAGTGCAATTACTATTTGCATAACACGACTTTAAATCCATGCTTAATTGATATTTTATAATGCACCGTGAGTGTTAAATAAATAAGAAATAAAAAATTGTTGCTCTTTATCTATACTTCTCATTAGTTTTACATTTCAAAACATCGTACATGTTCATGAAACAAAATAATAAAACTTTTTTTAAGTGTTTCAAAAAATTATGAGTTACAATTTAAATTGGCATTTTTTTATTTAGATATTAATGAAAAAGCATTGACTTTTCAAACAAAGGAGTCTTATTTGAAAAAAAACTACCTGGTCGATAACACGACGGACGCAGAAAAAGCAAGATTAAAAAAGATGATGATAGAAAATGTCCTAATGAACCTGAGAACCTACGACGACAATGCTCTAGTACTGTACGCTAATGACAATCTCAATAATTTCATACATCTCTTCATACACAATGGAACGGAAATAATATATCTGTTTAATAATGAAGATGAAATCGTTAAAATGAATGTTACTTACGAGAAAATTAACAAAGGGGAAAGTGTTCAGATCGCAATCATAAGGACGGAGAACTCGACCACTTTGCATGTTAACGATAAGAACACAACTATAAATAAAGTTGCTAAACTTCTGTCTAATTACACGAACAAGCCGTGGAAGAATCCAGAATTAGGTGAGTCATGTT
>JAAAKD020000088.1:6485786-6501283 GCA_010014825.2 Danaus melanippus
CACTAGTCTGAAATAAACTTTGTCTTTTTTAATCCTGATTTTTCTTCTCTCTATATAACGACAACTCTTTATAACGTCATAAAATGCACGGCCCCTTCAGTGTCGTTATATAGAGTTTACACTGTATTTAGGGAGCGAGTACGACCGCCGCAGGATGAAGTCATTTGGTCCAGTGTTCCGATGACTTTATCGCCAAAAGTGTCCAAAGTGCAAAGAAGAGGTTGAAAGATCATACTGACCGACGTTGATTATCACCAGTTTTCCGAAGTTGATAGCAGCCACCGTGACCTAGTCGCCTTTATTCTGCCACCAGGTATTTCACAGTCGATAGGGGACATAGGTACACCCCTGTTACTATTACTACTACTACTACTACTTACTTACTTACTACTACTACTACTACTACTATTACTAGTGTTATTATTACTACTTGCTATTGCAAGGAGTTAGAGTCAGTGTTTTATAACAATTTCCCTGTCAAGGCAGGGAGGATACCTGCATTCTGTCGTCCGTCATGGGCGACAGTATTGACACCCGATTCAAGGCATTATTAGATTTCCTTGCAGAAGACGCGCAAAATTTATACAACGCCTACACCGACCAGTGCAAGCCATTGAGGAAAGCTCAAAAGAAAAGGAGCCGGCTCCCATCCCTGGTGACAACTTACAACTGACACCTGAAAAAGGCCTAGAAATACAAACGAACTGACAGCTCCGCAGGCACCCTAGGCCCCTAAACCCAAGGAGGCTTCCTTAAGCACTCGCGCAACCACTGGCAATCCGCCAAGCAGCCGACTTGCAGCTAATCTGCAACTTCGCAAGTCCCATAGACTCCGCAGAGGTGCAGACATTCGCCACCAAGCTAGGAGCCTGCGATGGCAATCCTGTGCGAATAATGCGCCAGCACGTGGGCATGTTCAGTGCCATGAGAGCTTTTCAAGCCAATGGTAATTAATAGTAAGATTTAGGCGTCATAGGCACTTCTCGTATACCCTGACAACAAACATATGACTGAAAGTCCTCAAGACACAAATGTCGTCAACACATGCCACAACAACATAAACACACACCGCCTTCGCTGGCAAAGACGAGGTTCCAATTCCTACATGTCGATCTGGCGTTCTGCCGTCGTGGAGCGTCATATAATTCCATCATTCAATGCCATCCTCCACTTCAACGACGTTCTAAACCAAGGTCCGGCCTCTTAGAGGCACCTTTGGGACCAGCGTACTCCCCGGGTAAAAATGGGTTGGTTCCATCGGGCCATCCACCCCTCCTAGTGACGCTGACAAAGCCATTAGCGCTAACAATACAATCAAGTCCAAACAAAAAAGAAGATTAAAGAGAGTCTCACTCGAGCCGTTGCGGGGATCGGATCTCTTCGAAGTAAGAGATTCGTCGAATCGGCTCTGAGGTTTCTTAGGTCCTGACGACCTTCAAGAGCAAAGGCACTTGTGATGACAGTTATGCTGACGTCACTCTTTTTTATAAACGATGTAGATACTCTACTCCGACATTTATAAATACATACAAAATCTAAATTATAAGTTTCTAATTTAACTTTTATGAAAGACGATATAGAAAATAGCTATATGGGTAAGTAAATATTTATTTTTGTTTGTTGTTTTAGATATTACTTAGTCACTTAAGCAAAAACGACAACATTTCAATAAATTAATTAAATTTGTTATCTCTGAAATAAAAGATTATTTGCGGTATTTCTTAAAGGAACATTTATAAACACTTTCTTCTGAACAATCAAGAAAATACTTTGATAAAAGTTAGGACATTGTTAACCGTTTTGATAAATTCAATAAATTCTTCGTTATATTAATCGAGAGGAACTAACACTCGCTACTTTAAAGTTTGTGAGTATTTATGTATGAGTTTGATCTTCTTTCACGAAAAAATTACTGAACATATTTTAGTGAACCTGCAGCAGCAGTGTGATAGTTTATACATTATAATAATATATAGACTACAATTTATAACTATTTTGTGTAATGTGGTCAGACTATAACAATATTTATATCAAAAAATTAAAAAAAAAATACTATCTTGCCGTACTCTGCTTAAACCGTTGTTAAAAAAAATGATGTATCATAGAATTGTTTATCTGAAATAACTCCAAATAAAAATCCAGGGCAGCATATATCTTTCTTTTATGTGGAAGGCACTATAACCAAAACAGTCACCCTTAAATATATTAATCGGATACTTTTTTATAATGCAAATTTTAGAATATATATCCTCTTATTAAAATAAAATCTTTTTTCGCTTTAAGTATTTAATTTTGATAAACTTTGTCTTTTACACTAAGTAAAATGGCCGAAACAGTTGAAAAGTTACCACGATATTAATTACTTGAGTAGACCACCATAAAGAAACTAATAGACGTGACTCACGACGCGGGGCAGCAGAGGTGATGCAATTCTAGCTTTGACGCGGCATCAAAAAAGTTAAGAATGTATATGTCACAGATCAAATTTGACGCTGGAGGAGCCACAGCAAAAGTTAGTTTGTATATAACGACGAGTGCCCTGTAGTTTCCAAACGTACTTCCTGTTCTGGGAGGTTTTCATAATAATATTACCATATATTTTTGTTAGATCCGAAACAAAATCTTTTCTTAATATTATTTAGATTACTCCAATGTTTTTTATTTCAGCGTTTTTATATTGGTCATAACTGCAAAAGGTTTAGAGAAAATCTCCGACCGAACGACTTTGTATATAACAAAGACGTTACTGAATGATTTGATCGGTGTTAAAAATGATTTAAATTGTAAACAAGTGAGCCAGAACACAATTATTTATATACGATTATGGAAACTGTTTTAATATTTCTAGCAAACATGAGAATTAAATCTGAAACCTCTAAATAGGTTTACACAAATAATAAATTAAATCTCTATTGAACGAACAGATTTGGTAATTTTATCGAAGGATTAATTAGTACAGGAGCTTATTTCATAAATTTTTAATAGCGTCACTAACCGCTATTAGCCGCTCTGGTTTTTAAATAAATTATTAATATTACATTCGGTAATTTAACATTAAATTGCAAACTATTGTTAAGTTTCTTACTTATTAAAACTAAACAAAAAATAAAACTTCAAATTAATAAAAAATATGTATAAAAGATAAAAATTATAATGTATATATCGGCGCAATTATTATTATTATTTGAGTAATCAATAATTGAAGGTAGTTAAAATTATTAGGTGTCACCTGCTTAGCCACTTGTGCAAGTGTAGTCACGACAATGAGTGTCGGTTGGTATAAATAGAGGCGAGAGTATAAATAACACACAAGAGTTTGACCGCTGCACGGTGCAGTCGTGTGTTCCGTTGATCTGATGTTCATATCGATAAAAAGTGGTACAAGTGCTAAGAAGAGGTTCGAAGATCGACGTGTCCGGCGTTGATTATCGTCAGACTTCCGAAGAGGGTAGCAGCCACCATCGCTTAGTCGCCGTTGTCCTGTCACCGTTGTTGTCCTGTCACACAGGTATTTACATAATCATTAGAAAAGATAGGTGCATCCCTACTACCGAAAAGCAGGGACTTAGATGTAGGGCATATTGAGTGCCGTCGGTGTTTACCAAGCCATTGGGTACTAGTCGTCTAAAACCTCTCTGACTGTCCCCTCAGATTGAGCTGGAGCCGCACTTCGTAGTAAAGCACCAAGTAGATATACTTTTAGTGCAAGAGTCCTTCTTAAAACCTTGTAAACGTAACCTTCAGATTTTGAATTTTAATATCATTAGAAATGGCCGCCTCTTAACCGAAGGGGGTACTGTTATTTACTAAAGAAAGGCTCTTCATTGCATCCCCTTTAATCTCCCCAACTACAAAACGTAGAAGCCTCAAACTATCAGGTCAGTATGTCAGGCCATCAGCCTATCATACTAGCATCCGTTAATCTATCTCCATCAAAGATATTAGAGAAGAACGGCCTTCAGTCACTCATGTCGTTAGAGAACTCGGTCATTCTGGCCGGGGACCTTAGCTGCAAGCATCCCCGCTGGAACTCCCGACGATCAAATGCTAGAGAACGGGACTTATCTGTTATTAGACAAATTAAACACAGGGATCACCGCTCCTCTTAACCTGACGTGATACCTCTTCCATGACGGCAAACAAGACAGACCTGAAGTGCTTGACATAGCCCTCCTAAAGAACGTAACACTCCAGTTGCATTCAATCGAGGCGCTGTCCAAGCTAGATTCAGACCACAGACTAGTACTAATCCAGCTAAGACCCTCTCAAACCGCGGCAATCCAAACCAAAAACATCACCCACTGACAGCTATTGAATTAACACCTAAAATCAGACTTTTAGCATCTATCCTAAATCCTTGACAAAATCGACTCAGCCGAAGTTGCGAGTACCGCCATGTCCCAAGTGACTAATCATATCACCCAAGCGCTAGACAACTCAACGAGGCAAATCACGGTGTCCCAGAGGGATCGTCGTGAACTATCTCCCGCGATAGGGATGAATTAGAAGAAAAAATGCCGCCACTAGAGCTCATGACTCAGCACCGACACACGATTACCGCAGAACGTTACGAAATCGGCCAAGGCAAGTGCGAGATTCACTCGCTTCGTTTCGAGAGGTCGTCTGGGATAGGAAAATCTATCTCTAACTCTCTCTCGCTCTCGCCAATGCACCAGGCATTGCGTTGAAGATAGCGGTGAAGAGCGATACTGTCTCGATTATGTCTCTTTTGGTAAACCAAAACCGATTACCTGCTTTTGACGACAGAGAGAATTCCGAATGTCTAGCAGACAGTCTAAAGAGTCAATACTCTCCAAGCCAACAACCGTAGTTCACTTTGATAAGGTTGATGACAACGTAGCTTAAAGACTGGCGCATCCACTAGTAGACGTAACGTTTAAAGAAACATCACTTCCGGAACTGATAGACATAATTCGCACATTTAATTCTAAAAAATCATGGGGGCCTGATCGCATCACGAATAAGGCCCTGAAAATCCTTCCGCCGCGATTAATTTACCTAGTGGTCCTCATTTTCAACGCACTATAGAACGGATGCGCTTTCTCCGATGAACGGAAAGAGGCTATAGTTATAGGTATTCCGAAGCCAGGGAAACCGAGAAACCAACCGAGCAGCTACCGTTTGATTAGTCTGCTCAACCCTCTCGGAAAAATCTACGAAAGGATCGTCTTGAACCGGCTAAAACAGGAAGTGGAGAAATAAAAAATCCTCCTACCCAGTGCACTGCCTCACGTAGCACATCACCAAGAGTATTATAAGCAGAAGTGCCCATAAGACGGGTGCAATCTTCTTGGATGTGGCGAAAGCATTCGACAAAGTCTGGCACAACGGCTTGATTTAGAAGCTGTTCAAACGAAAACTGCCAGACAGACTCGTTCACATAATTCGAGCCTACTTGTCGAATTGCTCTTTCCGCTATCAAGTGGAGGGCACCCTCTCCTCCCCCCGCTCAATCAGAGCAGGAGTCTCTCAGGGCTCCATCCTCTCTCCATTCCTTTACTCGTTATATACGAGCGATATCCCGGTCCCAGAAGGACCAACCCACCTCGCCCTCTTCGCGGATAACACCACAATTTATACCTCATCAAGGTCTGTAGGCTACATCATCTCTCGGCTTCAGAAAGCAGCCAAAACCTTAGGGAAATGGTTTCACCAATGGGGAATCGAAATCAACCCAGATAAAAGCACTGCAGTAATTTTTACCAGAAGTAATCGAGTAGGCATCCCCTCCCGAAAAATTTCACTGTACTACAGCCCCATTCCTTGGCCAAAAAGAGCCAAGTATCGAGGGGTCACCCTGGGTGGATATTTCACTTTTAACCCCCACAATCAGATAGTTGAAATTAGGGCAGCCTACATCTTAGGCCTTTATATCACCTGATCTGCAGTAAAAGTAAATTGTCCCTTAGAAATAAGGTCACACTTTACAAGACCTGCATACTTCCCGTTATGTCGTACGTAAGCGCGCTTCGCCCACTCCCGTCTCTCAGCCGTTAACAAGCTGCAAGTTCTGCAAAATAGATTCATGCGCATAGCCACAGGCGCAACCTGGTACATCAGGGAAGCAGATCTTCATAGGGACCTCTAACTTCCTACGATAGCTGGACATTTGAAGACGATCTCAAAGAGATTTTTCGAGACCGCAATGGTACATCAGAATCTACTATATAATAGTCAAAGCGTGTGACTATTCCCTGTCAGTCAACTCCCCGATAGGCTAGAGGCATCGTAAAGATGTCCTCTTAGACAATCATGATGATCCTCTTAGACGTCATGCAATCCAATTTTTCGATACCATCCTCCACTTCAACGACGTCCTAAACCGAGGTCTGGCCTCTTAAAGGCATCCTTGGGACGCGCGTACTCAACGCCGGGCCCTTCGGGCCCGGTTGTCAATGGTTGGTTCCATCGGGCTACCCACCTCTCCTAGTCACTCTGTCAAAGCCATTAGGGCTAACAGCCACAGACAATTCAAAACAAAAAAAATAATTAAAGAGATCCTCACTTAAGCCGTTGCAGGGATCGGATATCTTCTAAGTAAGGGATTCGTCATATCGGCTGTGAGGCTACCTACAGCAGCTTTAGGTCCTGACGACCTTCAAGACCAAAGGCACTGGTAATATCAGTTATGCTACTGTCACTCTCTTTTATAAACGACGTTGTTACACTACTCCGACGTATATAAATACATATAAAATCTAAATTGAAAGTTTCTAATTTAACTTTTATGAAAGACGATATAGAAAATTGCTTTTTAGGTAAGTAAATATTTTTTTTTGTTTGTTGTTTTAAATATTACTTAGTAACTTAAGCAAAAAGGCGAGATTTGATTAAATTAATTAAATTTCTGATCTCTGAAATAAAAGATTATTTGCGGTATTTCTTAAAGGAACATTTATAAACATTTTCTTCTGAACAATCAAGAAAATACTTTGATAAAAGTTAGGACATTGTTAACCGTTTTGATAAATTCAATAAATTCTTCGTTATATTAATCGAGAGGAACTGACACTCGTTACTTTAAAGTAAGGCAACTTTTTAATTTTATAAGAGATTTTAATCCATTAAGCTGGGATTTTTCAACTAAGTGAATATTTAAAAAGGTGTCAAGTCACAAGTGTGCAAGATAACTTACCAACCGTTTTGTTCACTGTTTTACTATTTAACATTACTCACACTCCCTCATTATTTCTGTATTACACAAATTTGCTAAAATAAAGTCAAGGCTTATTTTTGACTGATTTGTGCTGCAGTAAATATAAAATCGTCGGAGCAGATATAAAATATTTCTGTACCTGTGATAATATGATAAAGCTTTACAGTTTAATTTACCAAAATAATATGTAAGACTGTACCATAATGTTTGGTAAAAGGTATTATTGTTCACATCTTTAAAATGTATGGAATATAGGTTTGTACCAATCATTCGTTTAATATAACACTAAAATCATTTTATATTGGAATGATTGTTCACGTTTTTGTTTTATTTATTAATTCTTCATTTCTTTAAACATTTTATAGATGTCAACTCATTTCATTCTTGTTTTTATATTTTGTGACATTTATATAAGAAATAACTTTGAACAACTTTTATTTTCTCTTGTTTACGATCTGAAGGCTGGCTATGACATTTGATGTACCAAATGATCTTAAACATGTCAAAGAAAGTTATCTTAATAGGAATATGAAACATTTATTTTTGGTAAAAGAAATAAGATTTTTATATAAAAGACATAATACACAAATACTTATAAATTAACCCGAGTTTCAATTATGGTTCTATATAACTAAATATAACTTAAATACTTATATTACTAAATATAACTTTTGAAACTTTATTCGAATCAGACTTTGTTCGGGATATTAGAGCATCGAAGACGACCAAAAAATGAAAGGCCAATGGATACGTGTCTCGGTTTAATGCGTTTTCATAGCATGTGAAGTTCACATCCAATGACTAATTGCTTAAAACAATTCTTTCGATATTTAAGTTTAATATTCATACGCTACATTAAACATTCCTAAGAATAAAATAACAATTCAATTAAATTGCTGTCTTCTTTTATTTTGAAATTTGCCAATCCAGTGATTTAATTTTTATTAGAAATATATTCTTTATATAAACATTGAGTATCATTGAAATTGTATGCATTAATTTACTTTTAATTAAATTCATACTTAATGAAGTCATTAATGTAATAAAAAAAAAAAAATTCTTACATAGCAGTGATAATATATTAACAAACCTACAAAGTTATGTAACGAAAGAAATTAAATACGTTCACCACAAAATGTTACATTTTAATATGAAGATGATTTAGGAACTTGGTATCCTGTAAACGATATACCTCTTAATACTCATAAAATTAACTGACTTTACTTATTACAATACTATCCTTCAGCTCGACTACAGTGTAACTGCTCTTGTTTATTAAATTCTGAAAACCAAATTAAAAAATCCACACATTTAAACTGCACAGCATAATCCAAATTTAAACTGCAGACGTTCAAACTGTCTGTATATATTTATAATAAGTTTTAACAGTAGTTAGTAAACTGTTGGCGATGAACAGACAGACTCCTGAACGTAATTTAAACTTGGTTCAACGAACTAGTTGGAGGCTACAAGGCTATTTGCCGTTTACTGTACAATTATAAATTGTATTATTCAAAACATATTATAAAACTTACTACATGAAATATTTAAATTATTAAATTCCAAAATTGTTATAACTTTATATATCTTTTATAGTCATTTACATTATTTTCATATAATTTATGCTTGGGTAGCAGTCGCTATCACAACAACGAAAAGGATAAGTTATATATCTAACATACATACACATAGATTAGTATTAAATATAATGTAAGTCTTTTTTAACTTCAGTATGAACAACTCTATTTATTGCAGTCAGTAAGGTTATTTAAAAATAATATATAATGTAATGAGATCTAAGAACATAATATTTTTCGGATGTACTACGCGATTTTATTTTTGATTAAATTGTACATACTCCCCACGTTTCGGCTACTTTACAGCAACCGTGATCACGGGCAGACGAGATGTAATATGTAATGTAATTTGTTTTGTAAATAATATCATTTATTTTTAAATCAATTTTTTACTATTACATATGTCGGAGTAGGAGCTAATTCGTCGTTTTTAAAAACGTCGTCTGCATAACTGATGACCCTAATGTCGTTCTTCTCAACTGTCATCAGACTCTTTTTAGTTTTGACTTGTCAGTCCTAATGACTTTGACAAAGTCACCGAGAGGTATGGGTGGCCCGATGGGACCCACACATTTCTATCCGGGCCCGTAGGGCCTGGCGGGGAATATGCGCGTCCCAAGAGTGCCTCTAAGAGAACGGACCTCGGTTTACAACGTCGCTGAAGTGGAGGATGGCATTGGAAAATTGGATTGCATGACACCCCTCGACGGCAAAACGCCGGAGCGACGTTTATGAAGCGGGTACCTCGTCTTCACTGGGGAAGGCGGTGTGTGTTGGGCAGAACGCCGGAGCGACGTGTATGAAGCGGGGACCTCGTCTTCGCTGGGGAAGGCGGTGTGTGTTGGTGTGGTTTTGTGTAATGGGGGTCATTGTGTCTCTGTTATCTGTTGTCATCTTATCGTCAGGGTTTAAGAGGACGTCTTTAGAACGCATCTTGCCTATCGGGAAGATGGCTGATGGGGAATAGTCGCACGCTTTGACTATTAACGGATTCTGATGTACCATCGCAGTCTCAAAAAATTTCTTTGAGATCGTTTTGAAATGCGCAGGTATCGTAGGAAGTTGGAGGTCCCTATGGAGATCCAAATTCCTGATGTACCCGTGTGCAACTGCGGCTGTGCGCATGAATCTTTTTTGCAGCACTTGCAGTTTATTGATGGCTGAGGGACGGGCGTTGGTGGAGCAAGCGCTCGCGTACGACATTGCAGGAAGTATTCAGGTCTTGTAAAGTGTAACCTTATTTCTAAGGGACAATTTTCTTTTACTGCATATCAGGGGGTAAGGGCGACCTAAGATGTAGGCTGCCCTAATTTCAACTATCTGATTGTGGGGGTTAAAAGTCAAATATCCATCCAGGGTGACCCCTTGATACTTGGCTCTTTTTTGCCAAAGAATAGGGCTGTAGTACAGTGAAATTTTTCGGGAGGGGATGCCTACTCGATTACTTCTGGTAAAAATTACTGCAGTGCTTTTATCTGGGTTGATCTCGATTCCTCATTTGGCGAAACCATTTCCCTAAGGTTTTGGCTGCTTTCTGAAGCCGAGAGACGATGTAGTCTACAGACCTTGATGAGGTATAAATTGTGGTGTTATCCGCGAAGAGGGCGAGGTGTGTTGGTCCTTTTGGGACCGGGATATCGCTCGTATATAACTAGTAAAGGAATGGAGAAAGCATGGAGCCCTGAGAGACTTCTGCTTTGCTCTGAGAGGGTTGAGCAGACTAATCAGCCAGTAGCTGCTCGGTCGGTTTCTCGGTTTCCCTAGCTTCGGAATACCTATAACTATTGTCTCTTTCCGTTGGTCGGAGAACGC
Organism: Danaus melanippus; assembly: GCA_010014825.2. NCBI lineage: Eukaryota > Metazoa > Arthropoda > Insecta > Lepidoptera > Nymphalidae > Danaus > Danaus melanippus. Next base: position 6,496,353 of record JAAAKD020000088.1, read on the forward strand.
GCATCCGTTCTATAGTGCGTTGAAAATGAGGACCACTAGGTAAATCAATTGCGGCGGAAGGATTTTCAGGGCCTTATTCGTGATGCGATCAGGCCCCCACGATTTTTTAGGGTTAAATGCGCGGATTAAGTCTGTCAGTTCCGGAAGTGACATTTCTTTTAACGCGGCGTCTACGATGGGTAGCGTAAGTCTTTGAACTACGTACTCATCGACTTTTTCTATGTGACCCGGGTCACATGGTTTACTACTGGGGGAGCATTGGCTGTCAAAACTATCAGCTAGACACTCGGCCTTCTCTCTGTTGTCGAAAGCGGGTGGTTGGTTTGGTCTAACCAAAGGAGGCATTTCCGACACAGTGACGCTCTTCATCGTTCTCTGCCATGACCAGTAAGCCAGGTGCATTAGAGAGAGTGACGAGAACTTCCTGTCCCAGTCGTCCTCTCGAAAGGTAGCGAGTGCATCTCTCACTTGCCGTTGGAGATTATGTAACGTGCTGCGGTTATCGTTTGTCGGTGCTGCATCATGGGCTCTAGTGGCGGCATTTTTTCTTCTAACTAAATCCCTTAACTCGGGAGGCAGTTCTCGGCGATCCGACACCGTGATCTACCTCGTCGAGTTGTCTAATACTTGGATGATGTGATTTGTGAATCGGGACATGGCGGTCTTCGCTATTTCTGCTGACTCTATATTGTCAGGAATTTAGGATAAATGCGAAGAGTTTGATTTAAGATGCTGTTTCAATAGCTTCCAACCGGTGAAATTTTTAGTTTGGATTACCGCGGATTAGGAGGGTCCTAGCTGGATTATTACTGGTCAAATACTACTTATGGATTATTACTGGTTAAATACTACTAAAGAAGAAAGCTTCTTTACTGGTTTTTCTTTGGTACTAGTCTTTCTTGGTCTGAATCTAGCTCGAATAACGCCTCGATCGAATGCAACTGGACTGTTACGTTCGTCAGGAGGGCTATGTCGAGCACGTCAGGTTTGTGTTGTGAGCCGTCATGTAAGAGGTATCACGTCAGGTTAAGAGGAGCGGTGATCTCTATGTTTAATTTGTCTAATAATAGATAAGTCCTGTCCTCTAACATTTAATCGTCGGGAATTCCAGCGAGGGTGCATAGAATTGAGGTCTCCGGTCAGAATGACCGAGTTCCCTAACGAAAGAGTGCCTGTAAGTCGTTCGCCTCTATTGTCTTTGATGGGGATAGATAAACAGATGCTAGTACGATGGGCTGACAGCCTGTCATACTTACTTGACATATCGATGCTTCTATATTTTGTAATTGGGGAAGATCAATGGGGATGCAATGAAGAGCCCTTCTGTAATATATGATCTCTTGTATCTGCACTCTCGCCTCTATTTACACCAACCGACACTCATTGTTGTTACTAGAATTGCACAGGTGGCTACGCAGGTGGTTATGCGGGTGACACCGGATAATTTAATTACCCATAAATATTGAGTATTCAAATATTGATTGCGCCAATATATCTGTATGTTAAGTATTGTTAGGAGCTACAGGGACATTATTCTATTAAACAAGTCAGTTGAACACTAATTACCTTTTTCAAAAGACGTTACGCGGAACCCTGCCACAACCATTAACAGCGTATGTATGTATATATACGTAACAATATACAAACAATTTCTTTTTATTATTACTAAAAGGAAATTAAAGAGACAAGGCTTTCATAACTCTCTCTTCCGCTTATTAAACTTACCTATAGATCCCTATTGCTGGTCTGTATTTTGTTGTTAAATGGGTGCAAGTCAGAAATAACTGTGATGAATAATAAACAGTAAACTACTTTACGCCGATATTCTGTGAGAGGGTGGTACTTCCCCGGTCGAGCCAGCCCATATTCGAGCTGCAGTAATTTTACCACAGCTAGGCTCTACCACTCTCATAAATACATTTATTTCAAATTATTGATTTTTCGTCTCAATGATTTGAATAAAATACCGAATTATGTTTTGTTTTCCAATGTTGATAAACGTTTATAATAATATTAATTAATACATATTTACATATTCATTAATTCTAAGCAATAAAGTATCGATATAATTATATATACGTATATTATATGTGTGGCTTAAGAGACTTTTGAAATGATTAAAACGTTTCGATGCAAACTCTTGAGTCTGGATTAAGTATCGAGATGGAAAAAATATATATAAGTATTGTACTTAATTCAATTCTTTGTGTATTAATTTTTAAAACACATATTTAAATTTGGGAATAAATAAAAAACTAGATTACAAATTTTGTAAACTAGATTACAAAAAGTTTTGTGGAAAATTTTTATGTGTGTGAAAAACCTCTAGTTTGTTAAAGCAGAACCAGTTTTACATTGCGCATCTAATTGTTAAGGTTTCGTTATAGAAAATCAATTTTAAAATATAGGTTTTTTGACACTTTAAATTAGATCGGTTTATAATTACTCTATATACATATGTATTTTATTTAAGACTAATAACTACACCATGCCATTTACCAATTTGTAGATTCATAACTTGCTGGTTTCAATGAATTATTCAATATTTATATTCAAATTACAATTTCAATTTTAATCGCGGTCATTCCAAGCGGTTAATGATCAACTGTAGTAGTAGCAGTAAAGAGCTTTATTCTGTGAGAATTAAAGATATATATTATATCGCCCCCACTTTAGGTACATCTGAGATTGACAGATTAATGAGTTCGGTCTCTTTATATAACTTAATACTTATAATATCTAAGTAGAAATATTTGTGCTCACAACCTAATTTCAATCAACAATAATATATGAAATTATAGTTAGTAAAACAAATTAAATTCCAAGACTAATATAATCCCAAGAAATAATAAATTTAAATATACATTAAAAAAAAGTTTAAAACATCTACCTTTATTATTATTTAATAAGTAAAGTTAAGATGATATATGTATAATAAATCTAACATTTAGGACGCTGCAGTGAGTATGATATCGGTGGTATTCAAATTGCTTTTCGCAGAAACAATGCACTCTTAAAGTATTCTAGCACTTATACTAAAAATATTTTTTTATTACTTTCGAATATAAAATTCAAGACAATACGTAAAAACATGTCATTTGTGGGAACTTCAATAAATATTCTGTGTTTTTATTGGTTTCAATACTTAACACGATATATTTAGATGTAATTCGAACCATTAAACGTTGAAACTAGAAACATTATTAGCATGATTGGTTTTTTATCAGAACAAATACAAAAGAGTCAAATGTTCATGTAATGTATCAGATATTATTTTAAAATGTTCTACTAATCGCAAACGTCAGTGAACATGAGTCAAAGATATTTAAAGGTGAAAAGTCAATCGCAGCAATTTAATTTAAACAATCTTAATAGTCAGTTGTGAAGTTAAAACCTCGTAACTTTAATGAAAGATAGTTCTTGCATCAGGTTTCTAAAAGTGAACGGAGTTATAAAAGGAATCCTTTTTAAAGCTAAATCGCATCGGTGCCGGTAAAAGAGAAACATATTATTATTAATTCGTAAAGAAAAATTTTAGATAATTAGCTCACATTAATAAACTTCAACTATGAAAGACATTTTATTTAAAATATTTTATAGAGATGATAATAAATTAAAAAAACGTTTTTTGACTTCTTCTGGAAAAACATCGTGTCTATTGCTAATTGTTGTGTTCTGTGTATTGATTCATCAATTTCCAAAACTGAAAAATTTTATAAATACATCACAATTCAAACTGTTAACAATAGGTTTTAAAGCAAAAATTCTTATTTTATGATTGAATATTGTGTATACATATACACATGTATATTACAAATATTAAACCGAAAAGTAAAAAATGCAACATTTTTTTTAATAATTATTAATAAATAACTGATATACATACATAAAGGCCATGACATAGTAAAATATTATAATATGAAGGTAGCCCAGTCTTAATTTCTTGAGTCGTTAAAATTAAGTTCTGATAACATGAGAAAATGCTAGATAGGTTGTTTGCAATCTTAGCTTTGGCGTTTCGGTAGAAATTGAAAATATTGAATCAGCAACGTTTATGTCTTCTAACCTTATAAAGTAAATTTTTAACAGTAATGTAACACCAAAATAAGTTCACTATTTCCGTTTGTATAAACTTTAGGTTAATGTTTATCACCAAAAGGATTGAAAAAAAATTTTGTTTTGTAGTTTTATTACAATTTTTAGTAAGTTACCCTGATATTATTAATATTATTATTTGATATATATTTTTTGTAGGCGAAAAATTTATAGAAAAAAAAAAATAAGAAAAATCTATTAATTACAATCGTTTTCATACGGATATTTGGTAATCGTAACTATTTTATATCTTTTATCAACCAACAACCACATTAGGTTTGAAACCTACTGTCAACCTTCACAGTATTTTAAATTAAATGACAATGATAATGATGAGTCTAATTATGGGCCGAGTGAGGTCGGGTTGTAAAGATTTATTATCTTCCTCTGAATATAAATGGGTGAATTTCAACAGGTCCAATAAAATCTTCATTTCCGTGGATTTTTTATTCTGCAACTTTAGAACAAGAAAAAATAGTCTTTATTCAAATTTTTGGTAATATATGTATTTTTGCTTGATATCTAGCAGATAGCTTAAAAAAACTAACTAGATATACAAGATTAAAAATTTCGTGCCACGGCGATGAAACATGGATACACGGCAATGAAACATGTATCCACGGTAATGAAAGAACTGTGCCACGGGATTGATAGAATCAATCCACGGTAATGAAAAAATACAATAACACATGATATTTTTATATTTAAAACTTACCTGGGATGGACACATCCCTGTCTCTGAGAGGGAAAGGCATACACATACACAATTTCGTAAGGTTAACGTGGAGATATATTTTTGTAGTTGAATGTACACTACAGACTGTTTCTTTCCTTAA
>JAAAKD020000088.1:6687181-6709544 GCA_010014825.2 Danaus melanippus
TATCTACTTTTCAGGAGTATGTCTTTGCCTTTGCAATAGATTATTATCATTTATAACATTATTAGGAACAAAATTAATTTCCTTTCATTCTAGCAATCACAAAAGTTCAAGCTAAGTAAAATTTTTTTACAAGTATCCTAAGATTACCTTGAATTCCCTCAAGATGTACTGAGGCATATTATACTCGGCGATAGGATCGACCACGAAGTACTGATAGCGCACCGAACGATCTGATGGCCAATACTGATGACATTTCTCCTAAAAATATTACAGATATAAGAATTGTTTTCAAAAGTAGGATGATTACAAATTCATACATTCACTTACCCTGCCCATCTCCTTCAATTTGGTTAACATAACAATAATTGTGGAATTATGTTCCCACAGCATTCGCCAGAAGTCGTCAGTGGTATCTGGCAAGGGACCTTGAGTTGCGATGTAAGCTGCTCGGTATTTGTAACCGTCCACAAACGAAGCGTTGATGTAATCCGAGCCGTCTCTAGGAGTGAGACAGACGCGAGTGGACTCGTAAGGCAGGATGTGCACCAACCTGTTCTTATGTTTATTGCAGGGTAGGCTGGCTGACACGAAACGGCTGGAATCAGCTTTCATGTTGGCAAGTTTCTTAAATTCGAATACCATGCCGGTTATGTTCTCTATGGTGTCGATACGCATGAGTTTCTGGATATGAGAGTGCAAGTTACGAGCTGGCACTTCTGTGTCGCCGCAGATCACAGCCTCGAGTAAAGCGTCGTGAATGAAGATGTATTGATCTTCAGTTTGCACCATATAATTTCGTTGTGCCCGTAAACAGGTTACGTGTCCGTAGATGTCTACAGTGCGTTCATGTCTCGCCCTTTCGAGCATCGAATCGATGACAATGAAACAGCCCGTCCGGCCGACACCAGCGGAGCAATGAACTACTAGAGGTCCGGCATCCGGTGGGTTGAGAGCACGAACACGACGCAAGAACTGTAAGAATGGCGCCGGGTGATCTGGGACTCCATGGTCCGGCCAAGCGGTGAATTGTAACTGTTTGATTTCTCTCCGTTCACCACCTCCATTTCTAGTCACGTGGAAAGTTCGAATACAGTAGGTTGCAAGTTCCTGAACCTCTGCTATAGTGACCGTCATCATGCCATATGACTCACTGCCTCGACTGGGCCAGTATTGATCGCACTTGATCCTCGTCCGCTCCTCTAACTTGGTCATCATCACGATAGTAGAGGTTCTCAGTTCCCAGCACATTCGCCAGAAGTCTGTAAACGTTTCTTGTAACGGTCCCTGGGTAGCGACGTATGCGTTATGTTTACGATAGCCGTCACAGTAGTTGGCATTTATGTAATCACTTCCTAGTATTCCGTCGATGGGTTGTAGAATAACTCGGCTATGATCGTATGCGATGACGTTGGCGTAGCGGTTTTTAGGTTTGTTAACGTCCATGTTAGAATGATCCCACGTGAACTGTTGACCGGGTTCGATACTTTCATATTCCTGAGAGAATTTTAGGTTATCGTTGGTTTTTAACCTATCGATGTGTTCAGCGAGTTCGGATATTGGTATTGGAGGATGAGAAATCATAGCTGGCGTTTGGAAATTTAAGCGGCGCATTTCAACTGGATCAGAGGGTGCTCCGAATCCTATGTCAGCGGACATTAAAGGTCTTGTGACGGCAGCTTGGTCCGGTGTTTTACAAGGTTGCCTTCTTCGTTTCACAATAAAAAGCAGAACGAGGCATAACGACAGCATCAAGGCTGCTATTATTGGACCGATCACCCAAACCATCCCCGCCTCGGTTCGATTTTCCTCAATTCTTATTTCGGGATCCCCATTAATGTCTTTGGGATCAGGTCTACTGGGCTCCTCTCCAGGGGGAGCCTCCCTCATATCTAATGACAAGTACTCAGAGAACGGACTAGACGTATACAAATGTTTTTGCGGAGTATCAACAACTGCTCTTACAAAAACTCTATATTTCTTATTTAAATTCAATTTTCTATTCAAAAATCCTTCATACATATCATCGTTTCCTAGATGGAACGTGTATAGAATGTTTCTTTGTAAAAACTTTGCTGCTATATATGGCGCGTTTTCGTCGTCAGTTCGAGCATTATTTTTTATTAAATCATCTGTTAAAAACTGATCTGGATTCTTATGATTATGTGATTTATCATCGGGCACTACAACTAGATAATAATGAGATATCGGTCCGTATTCTTCAGACGCTTGAGGTAGTATAACGAGTATTTCATTTTCAACAACACCGTAAAAATCAGGTTTCACCATCGGTTTGGGGGCAGCCATTTGTGTAGTTACGGTAATCGTCGTTGGCGGTCTATAAGAGTTATCATTAGGCATGGCACTTATATTTACATTATAAGTAGTGAAAGGCGATAAATCGTTAATCGAGTATGAGGTTCTATCGTGCTTAACAACTATTTCTCTCTTCGGAATTTCTTGTGTTTGCGTCATTCCTAGCGAGTCAACAAATTCTTTGATGGCGTTATAGGAAATCTTATAACTAACTGGATTTAAGCGTAATGGAGGGGACCATGATAATGTCATGGAATGAGTTGATACGTCCTGTGCTCTAAGATGTAAAGGCACTTCTTCGGGTCTTACTTTCACAGTAACCTTTTCAGATAACCTTCCTAGTCCTTCTGCAGTTTTAGCTGCCACTGCGATTGCATATTCAGCAAACTTCTCCAAGTTCCCCAACTCGGCAGAGTGTGTGACATGGACAGTTTTGTGCTGCCAGTCATCCAAATCCTCGACAGGAGTCATCGTATAGAATATAACATAGCCGATTATTTTCTTCCTCGAAGGAACTGGCTCCCACCAGACCTCGACACTTGATTCGGAGGTCGCAACGGCTTTAACTGACATTGGCGCTCGACCGATATCCCTCTCAGTATGAGCCGTAACATCTTTACTATAAGGCCCGGCCCCTTGATCCGTGTAAGCCCGAACTTTGAACACGTAATGAGCATCTTCTTCTAACCCAGTAAACACTGCTTTTGTTAACTCCGTTGTTTTTTCAACTAGTGAAGACTGATCTCCCCTTTTATAGAATTGGACGTCATATTTTTTGATTTGACCGCTTCGATCGGCTCTCGTGGGTGGATCCCAAGTAATACTAATTACATCTGGTGTTTGAAAATGATAAGTGACGTTAGCAGGAGGCCCTTTGGGCGCACCTTCGGGTGTTAGCCAATACTTGATTGTTTCCTGTCCTATTCCTATTTGATTTCTGCCCGCAACTCTGAACTCATACTGCACCCCACGTTCCAAATCGTTAATCCTATGTGAGTTAACTTTTGTACCAGGAAAGTTTATCTCTTCAAGTAGTTGATCTTTAATACCATATCTAAGCCTGTATCCTAGCAGATCACCATATGTCTGTGTTGGTTTCGCCCACTCAATCTCAATCGATACAATAGGATCTCTTTCCAATATTCTACAAAAAAATTTTTGATTAGTTACTTGTATCAATGACCTAATTGACGGAAAATATGTTACACTCACTTTAAATTAACTGTTGGTCTGTTTGGAACACCACCGGGTGTTTTGACGGTAACGGGCGGACTTCGATCACCATCACCTTTTCTCGTGAGAGCGGCTACCTGTACACTATACCGCGTGTCTGGCTGTAGTCCTGATATGTTCAACTCGAGTGTAGTATCATCCATCACGTTGAAACGCATAGGATCGTTGAGGAGGCCTTTGCCCTATTAGATTTCGCTTGCATGAATACCATTGAAAGATTTCCTTTAAATAAGTTATGATTAATTGAATCTTACCTCTTCCCTTAATTCCTGGACGTGTACATGGTACCCCCTAATGATGCCATTCTTTTCTTTTTCTTGTGGCGGCTTCCACGTTACGTGTATGGATGTGGAGTTGATTGCGGTCACTTTAACTTCTTGGGGCTCTCCGGGCACTGTGAGTATACATCGAGATATTAAACAAAATTTGAACCAAACTTTTTGCAGAGACCTAAATGCCCTATCAGCATCTAAAGGGAGCGTGCTAGAAATACTACCTTAAAGCTCAAAGTTTAAGGGTCTAAATTGGAATAAAGCACTGTATTCTTATCATAAAAGTAAGCGTTGCCAAATGTTTATTAAAAAAATGAACATCATTAAAGTGCGGTCGGCTTTCCCGTCGGTCATGCTGATAGAGTATTTTGGTCGCGACGATGTTCGCCGCTCAGCATCACGATCGGGCATTTGAATACCAACACACACTGACAAAAAAAACTTTTACGCCCTCTCACATCATCATAACCAATTAAAATCCATTACCTTCCAATCCACTTGGTTAAGATCAACTAAAATTGTTAAGCGTTACAAGGAGATAAACATTAAGTAAGTCATCTATAATTAGTACAAGTTAGTTTTAAAGCTGCGCATCTATATCTAAACAATTGTTCGTGTTACATTCTGCAAGGGAAACCAAGTAAAACAAAAGGAATACACCACATCAAAATCAATAAACACTCGATCAAGAACACGCGTTCATTGTAATATTACCGCTTGCAGTTTGTCTTTATATTTTTTAGATATTTATTCTAGGAAGAACAAACTACATAAGCTTAGGCACAAGCACAACGCACATAAATACAAGCTCTATAGTAATTTATACTCACTCTTTATAGCTGTACGGGTTACCAGCGGCCCATATAAAGTCAGTGACGAGAGAAAAAAGAGAAAAACGCATTCAAATACATTTAAGACAAATTGTGCAAACATTGCAGGGCGAACGGAACTACTAAGTGAGAGATTACGAGTAGAACGCTTGTCGGCAAATAGGGGATATTCTTATTGTACTTCCTCGTGTATTTTGAACTTTTTAGGGAGGCGCATTCGGGTTAAGCCGCTTGGGACTTCGACATCGGTTCACATTCTAGTGCTTTGCCTTTTTCTGCTCACATATAGCGCGGAACAAATGTGAACAAACCTGAATTTATTTATCACGTGGAACATGAATGTCTCGAATACGGATTTTACGATTATACAGATTTTGTTCCATGTTCGAACTTTAGCATAGAAACGATTATTAGATTTTATTTTGCGAACAGTAAAAGGCTAGGCACATGGACATCGACCATAGTGTTCCCGATGGCGCCGGTCATTCACTCACACGCACATGTATTGATTAAGGCGACGGCGCCGGTCTGTGTGTGTGTGCTTCATCAGTGTTGTCTTGTTTTTTCTCTGCCACTTGCTGACATGTGTGTGGTCCTTAAACTCTGTGTTGTTATCCACAGTGATGTTAGTGATGGTGTCAGTGTCTTTGTCCGAAGTCTTATATCTTCAGTGAACTGTTCAGTATAAAATTTTACATTAAATTTTTGAATATATGCCCGGGCTGACGTTTAGCGTTCTTTTGTTACCGTTCATTCCTCGTATATGGCAGTAGCGTACGTAATGCGGTACAGTATTGTATGTAACAATATATCTAGTGTGCATGCACGACGATAGTTTCATAGAGTATACAGAAGATAGAGGAAAAGAAACGTCTACTGGCGAGAAGTTGTAGCTTTACAGTAGGTGAGATAGACAGAGATAGAGGGAAAGAAGTAGAAATAGCGCGTAGAAGTAATCTAGACCGAGCTGAGCATTGGGATAATAGGCACAGAGCATCGCGGATCCGATCCATTGGATACTCATCTAGCATGACCATATCTTCAGGATCGATGTCAGTTTAATCCGCTGCCTTCCCGCTAAGAGTACAGTGAGACAGTATTGAGTATAGGATAGTTGTGAGTAGTAAGTATAGTAGCATGCGCGCGTGTGGTGTGAGACGGTATTGGTATTCAAATGCGGCGCTCGGGCCGTTGTGCGTGTTAGGACCTAGGACCCTGAGCCATACACTCCATACCATTGCCAAATAAAAGCTGTTATAGTCACCGTCACAAGTCGAAGACAAGTTAACTGATTTGATTGTGCCATTGAATTGCATGAGTTCACTTTGAAAACCAAATTGGTAGACGGTGGTGTCTTGCAAAGTGTATGTTAATTTAAATTTTACAGGTATATAGCAGCTTGAATATGACAACGTTATTTGTCTGGTCCAACAAGGTCGTCTCTTGTAATGCCACGCACTCGCTCTCTCACCTTGTGTCGTCGCTAGTTATGCTGAGTGCTCCTAAAAGTGCTATACTTGTTTCACACAAACGATATCAATAATATAAAGTGCTCCACAAGATAAACCTAACGAGTGCCCAGTGAATTAACCGAACGTAAAAGGTGCTGTGTCGTTAAAGAAAGCATGCAAAATTGTGTATATCGCTAAATACTTAACAACTGTGCGTCATAATTAATATATTTAACGGTGCCGTCGACACTATATCAGGTGCTATGTAACTTTGCATTTCAGTGAGTGCCATCATAACACGATTGAAGGTCAGCGTATCCGTTAGACACGGACAAAGAAATCATTACATGTGACCAGTGAGTGGAAAATATTAGTGTCCTCTGTTAAATACTAATGTGCACAAATAAAATAACTGACGTGATTAACTTTATAAATAAGATTTAAGTTCATCGGCAAGCATATTAATACTTGGTTACGAATTAACCTCCTTTTTAGAATCCCGCTATGTGCTTATAAAGAAGGACAAAAGAAAAAAAATACATTAGTAAACTTGATAATAATATCTGTAATATATTTTATACGTAAATGTAAATGATAATATGTTAATGGAACAAGAATTTTTTATTGTAAGGTTCCCCGCCACCAATTTAGAATGAACAAACATTTGCATATCAAAGTTATAGCGACGAGCCTGGAAATAATTTAAAAGTTATTGATGTGCGAAATTGCTTACAAGTAAATTGATTAACACCCAAAATTATATCCATTCTCGCCGATCGTCGATACCATTATTACTACAAAATCATCCATATTGAATAAAAAGGTAATAAATTAACTCAATGATAATAGTTCCTATAAATTCGCTATGGATGCCTTCGTAGAATTTATTTCCCCGTCCATAGCCTTAGCAATTCGTTAATATGAAAATAAATCGTTAATTATTGTCAATATATTGAAATGTCAGTGGATTAAAGCTTCGGATGGTTTATAATAGTTATCATTATTCAATCCGCTGGCAATTCCATGGTTATTTATGTCTACCCTCATTATATATAGAATGTATGAATGTATGAAACGTACCGTCTTCATGCGTTCGTATTGTGACGGGGTAGGAGGGGGGTCCGTCTCCGACGCTGGTGCCAGCCATCACCCAGATGCGGTATTCAGTCCATCTTCTCAGTTCATCCAATACGAAGCTCGTCTGATTCAGCCTCACAACAGTTGCTTCGGAATCCCCTCTCCCCGATTCCACGCAAAGCAGCTTGTAATAAGCTATTCTTCCGTTCGCCCTTTCTGCCGGCGGCGGCTGCCAGGATACTCGGACCGCGGTCGGAGACACGGCCGTGGCCGTCACGTTCATCGGAGGTGCTCCAGGAACTGAACAAGCTAATACGTAAACAACGAACCCACCCAATGACCCTTCCCAACGATACCTATCGATGCAATCACTGAATGCTCTGTTAACGACAAAAATGTACCCAAAATATATATACATTCCCATCAAAAAAGTCGTGCATGCACTGTGTTAATGTACCGATCGCCCGTACGTCTTTATCGTCCACAATCTAGCCTGTTGAAAGAGAATTGTTTTTATTATGTTCTATGACGACTCGAACAGCATTTCGGATGTTGTTTTTGTTTTGTTTTAGTGTACACATTCTGATGGATATGTTTCTGGAACGGTCGATGTTGTTCGTGTCGTGGTTGTCGAAAAAGTAGAAAACGAACGTCACCCGAGGCAGCGTCCGTCTGATATAAAACATACGAACAACATAAAAGCTACTATTGTCAGTACAGTGGACGCATTCGACTTCGATACAACAAAAAATATGTAACCGCCAAAACGATGCGTTCACCTTACTGATTTCAGACGATGTTACAATTACAAAAACACATATCGTGATATAAAACTTGGTGCTTGTGCTGTATATTACTGGCAGCGTGCCGGGCAGGTGCTTATGTGAAATATATTAATTACCTGTCAAACTTTATTAGTTTTATGGGACTTTATCATTCAAAATATTTAAGATGTAAGCCAGAATAACAAAGTCCCCGCGGCAGTGGTGCCAACATACCGTATTGTTTGGTGCGGACCCCGATGGCTGGTGTAGTAGCGCCCTCGCCTCGCTGAGACCTCGCCGCCAGCCAGATGTAATATAACGTGTTTGGGTACAGTCCGGTCAGCGTGTACGTCTCTGTTATAGGTATCCGTCTGGGGGAAATTAGTTTTTATATCACATGAACATGTGATAATCTTCAGGAAGGTGTTTTTTTTATTTTTTATTTCTATTTTTGGTCGATTTAAAGCGACTTCAATAAAGATTTATAGATAAGTTGAAAGGGAATCAGAAATTGTGTTAAACTAATGAGCACCACTATCTATAGCTATTATATTGATCGTGAAAATTGAAGACGATAATCAAAGCCCAATCTGTTTGCTCTGAAATTGCTGTATACTATTATGGCCGGTTTGAAATTCGGTCTCAACACAACTTACTTCCTATGGTGTTGCTTGGCATACGTATCGTTCCAATAAAGTTCGTATGACACTATATTATCACCAGCATGAGCTGGTCTCTTCCAGGATAACGTGACCGACGTCTCTCCTGCCTCCACTGCTACTAGGTTCGAAGGTTGAGAAGGAACACCTATTCGGATATATTTTAAAATGTATTATATTTTAAAAGATCTCTTTATTTATAATCAATAGCCATCGTTTGTGAAAAGAGATTAAAAAATAATTTTTAAGAAATGAAAAAGTCATGCTGGGTAAATTAATAGAACTTTATTTTCAATTGTCATTAAATTAAAAATTGTTCTAAGTTTTGCGACGTAAATATTAGCAAGGTTATTATATAATGAAAAAGGGTCATTTTTTGTGATGATTATCATATAAATTGTCTATTTTTAACCAACAAATTGTGATGGGTATTGTTTTCATGATCGTTGAAACTTGTTTTACAGGAAAAATAAGGCCTAAATCTAAATGAAAAAGGCACTATCAGTTATGTTTTTAAGAGAATATTGATAAATTTTCATGGATCAATTAAGATTAAAATCTTTTTGTTACGGAACCTAAAAGGTATGTAGCGAGGAATATTTGGTTGTATATCAGATATATTGCTAGCGTTGAATCCCTATTGTGTGTTTATTTAACAATTCCAATTCATTCTCGTGTAATTTTCTTGGTACATTATTCCTTGAAACATTTATATATTCTGGCACAGTCGAAGTTATTATTATCTTGTATGAGACGAGCTCATAAAGGTCTCTTATGAGGAAAAACTATTATGTTTATTTTTATGAGACAAATATTATCTTAGATTATAACTATTATTGTATTAAATCATTGTTTTTATTATATCTTTAATCACTTCTTCGAAAATACCAGTGTGTTAAATCTAATTAATGAGCTCAGAGTGTCAAGAACCTGTGTCTGTAAGAATATTTGCATTTAAATGAAGATTTAAACCGAATCTTGGCGACATTTTCAAGAGAATTAAGCTTAGTTCTATTTATTTCTTTCGAGATCTAAGCATCAGGTCTTCTGAAACCAACTATTTATTCTCTTAAATAGGTCTTGAATAAAATCCGCGCAACGGGATCTTAAGTTTTCGCCTGCCTCTCTATACGAACAATTCGATCTGTAGGACTAAAAATAATGAAATATCAAAGTTTCAACGACCATTTTATATCGTTGGTAGGGATTTGGGCGAGGAAAAAGATATTTAATAATGTTGTTGTTCTCATACCTTGCTGTGTCTTAACCTGGACCGGTGCGGATATAGGCCCGGGACCTACCGATGTGAAGGCCTGAACTCTTATGGTATATACAGTGTGTGGAGTCAGCTCACTGATGGTTGTTAGGTGGTTATTGTCCACCTGGTTAGGAATAAGGAATAGTAGTCGTCAATCTCACATTCCAGATCTTGGTACTAGCCACTAAACACAAGAAGCTTTAAGCTTTATGTCGTTTAACATATCGGTAAATGATTGCTAGCGCCTATAAGTAGGTATATGGAATTAAAAAGAGACACAAATTTAATTGTTATACAGGAAGTAGAAAAGGAAAGTTGAAGGTATTAGCGGTTCAATTTGAACGTTATAATTTCATTAGAGTATGTTTTTTTAACGGAGTTTAGTAATACCGAAGAGCCTAATAATATACAATCTGAAAACTGGATTTACTTAGGATATTATGACTTAAAGGTGCTCCGTAAAATTATAAGTAACTGTTGTATTTATTGCTTATACTTCAAAGTTTGCTACCGCATTAAAAGCAGTGGAAAAAGACGGTGGACGCTGTAAAATTATATTGAGTTTTTTTCTTAACTGAAATATTTTATTTCCTATAATTAAGTATAAAGTATTTCCTTTCTAAATTTTTAAATAACGGTGATTAATTAGTGAAGAGTATTTTACAAAGTATCATCTTCCAGTGTTCGGTTCGCCGTTATTAAATAAACGGAGCACAATAGGAATTACTTGTTTAACTGAATTAAAAGTATCGTTTCAGGAAGCATTACAGAATATCAGATGTTTCACTTCGAAACGTTGTGTTATTAATAATATACCACATTTAATAATGTTCATTTTACTCTTTTTCCATAATGTTGAACTTAATTTCTTTGAGTATATAAATAAAAATAAAGTAACAAATGTTTTAGGTGAGATAATTAAGTTTTAAGCAAAACATACATCAAGTGATTTTGATAATGTTCATAAAAAAGTAATTACACACTTGGGCGAAAACACCAAAACTGGGGATTAAAAGATAATTAAAAATCCTTCCGTGTTTTCAAATAACACATCACAACTGATTCTGGCGGCCGTTTTACTTAATTAGATTTTAAAAACAATTATTTTGAAATATGCCAATGAATGAACATATATATATATATATTTTAATATAAATAAAACAATTCTAATACATTTAATCACTTACCATTTGTGAATGCCACGACTGTAATGACTGCGATGAATCGGACGTGTAATATATTTTGTAGCCCTACAAATAAGAAATATATACAATATACAATGATCGAGGCACGAAAATATAAATGAATAAGTACATATTCAGTCGTACATAGGGATAGAGTGAAAAGAATCTTTTTATGGTAATACATACACGTTAATATGTTGTTATGCGGAATCGATATGTGATCACAGATATAATAATAAACAGTTTGTAAGGGTATCTGTGAAGGATATTAGGAACTTACCGTAACTTGACCGTTTGGTGTCTCAGGCTCATCCCATTGTATAACCATTGTACTGGAGCTCAACGGACGCACTTGGACATTACGAGGGGCTGAGCCGGGTTCTTGAAACGTTAAAATATAATTACATTCACATTTCATACATTCGTACATATATATATATATATTTATAAAAATTTACATCCTTAATATTCCATATACATAAAAACGTTAATTAATTAATCAACGTTGAAGCAAAACAATAATACGAGCTAGTTCACTAATTGATATGTAAATATAGATGACGCTATAATAAAATACAACTGATATTCAATATTTGCACGAGCAATCAACAGAATTATCTGGAATTCAACAAGCGACTACGTCATCAATTGTAATACATTGTCGGAATGAAAAAATATATATCAAACAATATACAAGCACACGCTGAGAACCGTATCCTCATAATTGAAATGGGACGAGCGAAAAATAAAATAAGCGTCACTTCACAGTTGGCACATTTGATACGGAATTTAAAATAGCGTCACAGGAACAGTAATAACGATGTTCAAACGGCGGAATATCGAATTAAGTCGGCTCCTTTTCATCTCAATTAAATAGGAAAACACAATAACGAGAAACGGGACAATAAAGGAACACAAAGATCCTAACATTATTCGTAATCGTCGGGGCACGGGACGTCGCTCAAAAGAAAACTCTGAAGTTTATGACAATAAGAGTTTGGAGGCGTCGTTATATTAAAAAGCCATAATCTTGTTAAGATCACAAGTCGCTCGCTTACATTTATTTTTTATTAGAAAAGTAACAAAAATGTTAACGTTAAAAATATTAATACAATTTCATCCGTCCTTAGCGACGTTTTCATAACCACGCCTGTATTATGGTTTTAACAACAAATTTTATATGTCAAGACTGCTATTATCTGAGAGTATTAATTGCAAAGTATATTGAGGTTTAATAAAGGTTCAAATGTTTAGTTTGGCAGGTGCGTGAAATTCAATGCTGAGAACATGAAATGGGAATCAGTAAGTCAATCATGCGTTAGTAGGGAAATATTAGAGAGGCAGCCAACTAATGGCTAGTGTTCGGTTAAAGTGAACGTTATAGAATACTATAGTAAGATATTGTAAGATCTCTCAGTCAAAGACACTAATAGTCTGTATAAACCAGAGCGTTATTATCCTTAACTGTCTCATCTTAGCGCGTAAAGAAATATTAATACACAAAAGGTACCATTCATCCAAAAAAAAAAACAAAACTGATGCTGCTACGATATTAGAGACGTTGAATAATAATGTTACTTGAAATATATAATCATTTGTATAATACATAATACCATTCAAAAAGTAATTTCCAAGGCAATAAATTATAAATGTAGTTTATAATTTATCATAGAACATAAAAGATAAGAAACACTTTCATTAAATGAATGAGTTTCGTAATAAAAATATTAATAGCAACGACGCCAGATAAGCTGGAGTCGTAATGAATGTTACCAATTTACTAAACACTACTCAAACTTGTATAACTCATAATTAATTCAATGGTAATAATATAAAAGGGACGCTTTACATAATAAATTTGTGAGAACGGGTTAAGCTTGGACTGGTCATTGCTACGAATTTGCTAATGGATTCTGTAAATCTAGTGTCCATAGTACAAACATGAGGAATTATGTAAATTCGGACAGTACAACTTACATTGTATAATCGATAAGTGATCGTATTATAATCAGCTCCCTGTTAATTCAATGCTATAATGTGGAACACAAACTACGTAAAAATATATAATACTCACTGGCGCCTCCATATAAAGAATCCACTGCAAGCACAAAACATGAAAACCATTAGTATGAAGGATTCATATCGGATAAACAATCACACGGTGCTAGAGCGAAACGGTTAGAAACGTGGAAATTGTAGGTCACATTCAGACAAAGGAGTGGTGCGTGAATAGAGAAATAATAATGCGAACTACGTCTAAAACCTATTTAAAACAAAGGTATGTGCAAAAGAAATTAACAATAACAAAGAACATCAAAACATAAAATCATCCAGAAGCAAAACTTACACGAAGCGGCGGCGATTTTCGTTTGGTCGCGTTTAATGCGTTCGCATGAAAAGACGATCAAAATAACCTTAGAAATGAATCAGCGTAAAACAAAACCGATTTATAGTAACGTAAGCAATAAAACAATTGTATAGATGACTCTGTTTTAAGCGATAATAGAATTAAATGGAAACAAGCAAATGATTAATGTTATAATGAATTTATTTGTTCATTCATTTATTTATATTTAGATAACATTTATTTAACAGAAGTTGAGAAGAAAAAGTTTTCATAAATAGATTGATTAAAAAAAATAATAATTTTATGTTAATATTTTCTTAGAGACATCTAAGAGTAAGTTAAAGGTAAACGTCTAAAACTACTTAAACTTAGTCAATAAAACTTAAATAAGTTCGACACTGAAAGAAAATACGATTAGTGTATTGTTGACGATAAGAAGTTGTTAAAGAACATGTAGGCTTCATTCTGTTAGAAATAAAATTGGCAACTATTCTGACATACGAAATTAAAGAAAAAAAATAACTTTAATCGATTCAAACAATTAAGAATATTGAAAGAAATTGTATTGTAAGTACATTTTTTAGATACATACGTCCTGTAATAGGCAGTAAATTTTATAACACGCATAGAAAAAAATACGATTTATCAAATCCTGCTTTATGAACATATAACCAATGATAAAGACGGATCTTATCAAGTCAAGCTTAACAAAATAAACGGTCATGATAAAGATTTTTAAATAGTCAAGCTTTATAGACCAATAAGTAAAGATTAAGACAATTCTTTTAAAATCAGGCTTTAAAGAGAGACTTATCTCTCCTTAGAAAGAGGGAGATTTTTTAACAGTCAAGCTTTATAGACAAGTAAGTATTGATAAAGATGATTTTTATCGAATCATCATTAGTGATGTTAATTACATAAATAGTATATTAATGATATTCCTACCTGTTTCTCCTGTAGTAATAACGGCCGGTGTGCTAGGGGGTCCACGTCCTATGTTATTGACTGCTATCACATACATTTCGTATTCAGTGTACGGCGATAGGTTCGTCACAGCGTAGAACTGTGTCACAACACCTGATATCTCGCTGAAGGCCTAGGATGGGAGGATGAGATAGCATCACTTAAAACAGCACTTTCAATAACCACGTGTTCAATAATATAATGGTGTGATTGATCATTGAAGGTAGATATTTATGAGTAAACTAAATAGTTTTAAGGACACGTGTTACAATAATAATCCGAATTTAACTGCAGGTTATTTTATAATTACTTGTTGTTTGCTGATACAAACCTGATTAGCGTATTTCGGTTTGTATTGTATGACGTAGTACTGTGGCTCCTCGGGACCGGTGTAGGTCCACGCGAGTCTTACTGTGGTAGCAGTTATTTCGGATGCTCTCACATCAGCTGGAGGTCCCGGTAGTGCTACAATTATAAATAATAATATTGACATTTGTTGTGTAAATCTTGATTAACTTTGTACTTTAGTAAATAACTCAAAAGTAAAGTAACAATCGATGAAATAGCTTGTTGTTATATCAAGTGAAACAAACTTCTGACATTCTTAATAATACTAAAGATTATTAAATCATAATATATAGTATTATAATTATTATCATTAGCCTATCGGAGCCCACTCCTGAGCAATTCCTCTCCTCAGATGGAGAAGGTTAGATAATCACTACGCTTGCTCAAGGCAGATTGGTGGTTTCAAACTTATAATTTGAAATTATAAGGCCAGGTTGTTTTTCCTTCGCCGTCTGCAATTAGTATTAAATACTCTTAGAAAGTACATATAACTCGGAAAAACTACATTGGTACTTGCCAGGTTTCGAACCCGCGCCCTCATGCACGAACGGCGGGCCCTTAACCTCCAGGCCACCGCGACATATGTATATATATTTGGATATAATAAAAATGAAATTAAAAATGAAAGGATTTTTTTACATAATAAGACGTTTAAGTTAATCATAAATTTATCTTAAACAAAAATTTTTATTGTAACGTGTGATATATTTAATAATTTGTATGTTTTTCTAAGTCCTTTGAGTCAGAAACTTATCAAGAAAACAGGTTTCATTTATAAAAGCCATTACTCAGCTCGCTATAATTTCATTTCACATTGTGTCTCTTAAGCCCTAAGAAAGCCTCGGTTCATAATTCTTTCTAATGGAATAAAATATCTACTTAGGTTAGACATCAGAAGCTCACATTTAACTCACAAAATCACGTTTTACTCATGGAATTAGATAAACATAAAGGATCATCTTGGTTATAAGTCCAGTTATTTCCTACATAGTATATACGTATATAATTGTCTTTGTCCTCTGATATACATAAATTTAGCAAATAATGTTCTCAATCAGTATAAAATATGGCAGTAGAGTTTTAAGTTAGTATTTAATCCTTAAATATAGAAGGGCTGTGGTTTCTAGGAATTGGTTGGGGACAATAATTAATCAAGATGACATCCGTTTGTCTCTGGGGTTCCGTAGAAGTTTGGGTATTCAATTATGAATTATATCGAGTCATAATGGATGTTTGCGAATTGCAATTTATCAAATTGATTTCAACGAACCCACGCAGCAATTTAGGATCGATATGTGTTTTATAAACTATAACAAAAATAAACGTCTACTCATTCTTTAATTTGCATGTGTTTGTAAAACGCGATTTTAACCTGGTAAGAGTTAAAGATTTGGTTAAATATCTGATACGTATTTATTGCGGCTTCTGGAAGATAAAACTACCCTCTTAGGGGCGTGCATATTTCTAAAAATGTTTTAGATTGCTTAACGAGGCAGGCTTTCGAAATTTAAATAATAAAATCAGAATCTATTTCCCGCGGTCGACTTAGATCTTTGTTCGTTACTCATTTACGTTAATTTACATTTCAATATTTGTAGAAGAAAAGATTTTTATTTTATTCTCAATAATTTGACTAATTTAAGCGAACAGAATCATCATAAATCAAATCACCGATAACAATAAACTTATAATTTTTGTCATTTATTTATAATATAAACTTATTGAATTTATGTATCAAATATTGTGGATAAAATAGTCTTATATGATAAATGCTCCAGTAGATATCAATAATATATTAATAGCTTGGGAGTTCTTAAATGTCAATATAATTCTGTAATTTGAAATCATTATTAATGGGGATTTTATAATATTCAATATACGTCAATTGTAGGATATTCGTGAGTTAAGTTATATGTATAGGAATTGTTTCGTTAATGCCAATCGCACCCTTTTCATCTATTAACACTTAAGTATACGATTTTCATAAGCGGGAATATAATATAAGGAATGTGACAATAATATATATGTATATATTTTCAATAACTTGTTTGTTCTTGTTAAAACACTTTCACGGACGGCCTTAATCTTGTTGCATAACTAATGTTACCTATATAAAAGATATTTTTTCAAGAACGTGTTATGTTTCAAGGGCTAAAAACAATACTTACAAACTAGAAAATGAAATTTGTAAGCTTGTTGCCGTGTGTTCAAATATAAAAAATATCCTACGGAGATTACTGGACTGTGGAAAAACATTTTTTTTGATATCCAGTGACACAGGATTTGAATGTCAAAGTGACATTATTTTCTCTGTGCACCACTAACAATGCTGTGCAAATAAACGTCTGTTATTTTTATTTTACCCCAAAAAAAAAACTATGTTAAAAACTGCCATAACAATGTGCTGCGGATAACTCTCTGTACATTTGACTGGTTTCTTCATTCAACTGATAATATAATTGGTGGGCACTTACATTGTACTTTCACTTCAGCCGTTGTTTCTATAACACCCAAGACGCTGGCTGCCTCGCAGGTGTAATTCGCCGACTCCCTGATGTCCTCTAACTGCAGCGTATTCAGACCCAATGGAGGATTATCTTCCGGTGTGAGCCATTTTGTCAAACCTATAATGAAAAGTCATCTTATTATACGATTAGTTTATGAGAAATGTCCTTGAACGAAAATTCATTAAAATGTACAAACACTTTTTACTCATTCTAGCAAGGATGTAAAGAAACCTGATAAACAGCAAATCTTGCTTGTCATTTTGCTAATATTTGATTAATTATTACCTTTTCTCCACTTGACGGTTGGCATCGGTGATCCAAAGGCCACGCACTTGAGCGTGAGATTCCCTCCCAGCATCACCTCTGTCCTCGGGGGTGGCGGGATGGAGAACTGGGGCGCCACTCGACGAACTGAACAATCGAGTGTTTGATCCATCAAAAAAGTCTCGCGCATTCATAACTCTAATGGTATTTGCAAGGGTTTTATCATAATTTAAGAATGCTTTTTGCTATTATTTTTTTTTTGTTACAACCTTAATACACACATGATAAAATCCCTTTAGATTTATTATAAGTAAAGTATTTGTTTGGAAACAGTACGTGGAAGGCGTAAACTCTATAAATCCAAGGACCCCCCACAAAATCTCATTTATATGTCGATGTTAAAGCTGTGACTACAAAGCCTCTAAAATGTATCAACGTTTTACAGTAAACAGTTACATTGTCTGTCTAAACACGTGTACAGTATTTTAACACCTGAATCTCCTCTGCAGGGTTGTAAATTTTGTTATTCTATAGACGTGTTTGGAATAATCGTGCAAACTTCTCTTTGTGTAAACTAGAAAAGTGTGAACACAACTTTATTTTTGAAGCGGTTGACCTCGCAGGTATAATAGTGTTCCATTTTTAACAAACTTCAAATGAAGCTGTTTCTTAATTGAGATGTTCTATTTTTAGTCATGTCGCATGTTTAATGATGGTCGCCAATTACTGAAGCCCCCGATATTCTGCTGCATTAAATATGTTTATTATAAATATTCAATATTATTAAAATTAAGCTTTAGGAAACTGTGCAAAAATGCGGACCTAATTACCATTTATTACTTCGTAACCGGTGCACCTAGCCTACTTTATACACGCCACAATAAGAAAAGATAAAGGTGGAAAAACATTTACTCGCCACCCATTATGTTAATTACAGTCAAGAGCCCTCATTGTGCTGGCGTGCAAACAATTTAAGCACCTAGCAGAATGGAAATAGAACTAAATTGGTTTGCAGATAAACAGGTTTCGTGAAAGCCTTAAAAATGTAGGTATTTTAGAGACCCCGTCCGTGAAACAAAATAGCATGTTAGGTGTTCCTGTTGCGAAGATAATGGAAGTAAGTGAAAGATTTTATTGAGGTCATGGTCAATGGGCCGTATTTTATTTCTTCAGACATTATGTTATTCTAAGTAAAACTGTATTTGTGAATAGCATCTTGTATTTTTATTTTTCGGTTTGAATAAATTTGATGTTCATAATACGACCGACCCCGTATAAAATAATTATTAATAACATTAGATTATTAGTTTCGTTATAAATATACAAATAGTATATAATTAAATAATATCTGATGATATTTCGATACAATAAATTAAGTGCGGCTGTCCAATAATTATAAGAGTATTTACAACGAAAAATATAGGATTCAAAGAAGATGGAAGCAAGGGAGCGCAGTGTTTTCATTTTATTAAAATTAGTTCTTTAATTCCATCAAAAATCGCTACTATATTTACATCATCGTTTTGAGGAAAATTATTCTTTTGTAGTGACGTTCCTGGAGCGTGCCGCTACTTTGTTTTCGCTTTTAATTAAAACGAGTCCAGACGAGAAATGCTCTGAGGTGCCATTTTAAAAGCAGAATAATTAGAACCGGTACAATTGTTACGTTTTTAAACATTATACTATTTATACTATGACAAATCATGGACTACTTCAAATCATACATTTTACTTGTAATGAAAAAGTTATTAGATTTCAAATATACTGGTGCATACAGACTTAGAGTATAAATTTCAAATAAACAATATTCATAGATTCAGTAAGAGTTCCCCTAACTGATACTTTCAAATTTTCTAAGTGCCTTCATTCCTATCCTGGCTATTGGCAAAACTTTTAATGTAGAATGAATGAGTCTAAATAAAACACCAAAAAAACCGCAGTAGCTCTGAATGATTATAATACTATTAATAAATTTGTAGACAAGGTTACTTTTTGTAGACAAACATTTTTAATCGAACAAACTTCGGCGAATAAGGATAATATTGGCTTCGTATCACTTGTGGCCAAAGATCTTGCTTTATTTAATAAAATATTCGAAAAATTCACGGACAATCATAATATATCGCCAATATTGATATTCGAGTCTTTGGAAAACAAATTCTTCACGAAAGATACAATTTCTAGAGGAGGTATAAATGTCGATGTTAAAACTAGTAATCTTTTGAACATTCTCTTGAAGCATACAGATATTGTCTAAACTGTGAAGCTTTAAAGGCAGATTTGCGTGTTAATATAAGAAGAATTCTCGCTACCTGTTGAAACTTATACAAACCAGGTTTTAGTACAGTTCAATTTATATTGATTTTTGCATTTTTTTAATTGTCATAACTTTTGTCTAAACTTCAAAAAGCTGAATGTAACACCTCCATAAATATTAAAGTAAATAATAAATCGCGCTGACAATTCAATACCTAAAGCTCATTATAAGCAACGGAATCATTTACTCTGTAACAACAATGCCTAAACCCTTTTCCTTTGTTGCTCTGCTGAAAAAAATTTAATATAAAACATTTTCACGGAGTTTATTTTTTCCATCTTTATTATCATTTTCTTTCGTTTCATAAATCTGAATATATCCTTTTATATTCGCACGCGTACCGTATCTTATTCATGTTTAGTAACAATAAGGAGAAAGCTGTTCCCATCCTTTAAATGTTAATATTTGAGGTAACAGATATACGTGGAATGTTGTTAATAGGTCCTATAAACATGTTAATACAAATTGATAAAAAATATATATTGTATAGATACGTCAGTGTTCTTCGTTTTGTGTAGCTGCTTAATAATATATAATATTTAATTACTTTCAAAAATAAAATTATATATTAAAGTTTTGGATTTTCAAAATCTTCTTATGTCTACTTTTATTGCAAACGTACTTACGAATTACAAATTAATAAAAAAACATCATGATACAGTTCAATGAAGATTTATAAAGAATAATTATAAAATACATAAGTAATGACGAGTTGCAAAATATGAAATATGTATGTATATAGAATTTTAGTAAACAGATTTTATTAACATAAATACATTACACAGTTTTAGATTTTATAATTAAAATATTATTATAACTTGACACAACACCCCTCTGTGTTAACAACCACTACTGAAACTGTAATAAATTTATGAGGGGCATTCGTTATTGCGGCGATTTAGCGAAGTTGCTCACGTCAAAGCCGGCTTAGAATCTGTGTATTCAGGCCGCAGTTGTCAAACTCGGTAACGTCAATAGCCATCAATAATAACACTGAGCAATGTTTTGGCAGCAGACCAAACTGGCTTCCAAGACAAACGGACGTTCACTGTTTACCTTAGTCTTTCATTAGAACCGAACCGATTCCTTTCAAACCATTATTCAATATTCGAGGACATTTTTCAAAAGACATCAAACATTAAAAAATATATAATTTGATATTTCTCTGACCGTTACAATGTTTCTATCATTGAAACTATCAACCATAGAGAGGATTTATCATTGAATAAATGAAACCATCTTCCTCATAGTTACAAAACAAAAGGCTTTTTATTAAATTCATAACAGTAATATTCTAGAAAATTCAACCTATTTACTAGTACATTAAAGGTGCTTGTTGCTTGCTTCATCAATAACAAAATATTAAAGGCAATGTTTCTGTTATGTTTAATGTACGTCGATGCTATGAAAGCGCATATTCAGTAACACAAACGACCGAACTTATCAGTTGATTTAGTTAGGGGCCTGTTCAGTGAAACGCTTACACCGTGTCACTCGTCAGCAGAACGAAACCATTGAGGCAATAAACAATTAAGTGGAAATGGCTCCGACCTGGTGTGTTAATGTTGCTTAAAAACAAAAAAATATTGTCTCGCTGAAAGCAAAACAATAAAAAGGTAAGAACAAAGACGAAGGACTTACAAAATACTAAGCGTAAAATCCTCTTACAGCAAATATTAAGCTTTCTTATGGGCTTTCAGAATTACCTGTTGACTAGCCGTTTTCTAATTTAAATATTATTTCTGTGAAATGGGGGCTCAGGATGTTATTATTTCTTAAAAAAGAGGACAGAACAATTTATTAAAATAAGAAAAATTACTAATGTAATTATTTCTGGAACTTTGTTTGTACTAAATGAAAAGAAAACCTTATCCCACCCAATTTAATAATATAAGTAGGATTGAATGAAACCATAGTGATATTGTTTTCATTGACATTAAGACTGTAGTTAACATTTCATTTTATTCTCACACAATATAATGACTTTAATTTTATATTCACACATCTTACTCACTTACAAACGTATTATGAAGTAGTGTTAGTATATTAAAAAGTCAAAACATATAAACGAAGCCAGTCCGCGTATCTTTCGTCCTCAATCACGACTATCTGAAGCGAGATAGTTAACGTAGGCGCTATCTCGTGCGAATATATTGCGAAATTCTCACCGCAGCCTACTTTCTGTCCGATAATAAAGCGCTGCAGCGAAATAACGACACCCATATGTAATTTTGAACGGTGCTGTTTCGCTAACACATGAGTGTTGTGGCCAACAGCGTGACCCTGTTACGGATTATGCAGCCTAAGGATTATATATTTTAAAGTATTATTTATAGTACGATGATAAATTATTTGTAATTATAGATAATTCTATTATGTATAATTAGTGTCGGAATACAAATTGAGTAGTTTAAATTAAAGCGAAACTATTATTATACGTTTAGAGATCATTAGATACAGTCACTAATTGAAGATTGTTATTGGTCAGACATGTTAATGTATAATAGAATGATTATCTCACCTTTAACGTACAAGGAGGTCGGTTTGGAGAATTCAGTCCCAATAGCGTTTTCGGC
>JAAAKD020000088.1:7283049-7294165 GCA_010014825.2 Danaus melanippus
TCTCTTTAAATTCAAATTCATAACTTTTATCGGCTAAATATAATCACATAAATAAACGAAAACTAAAATATCAACTAGTTTTCTTAAAATAAGGTACTTTATACAATGTATTGTGCATGTGCCGTCATGTATATATATTTGTTAAATATCGACGGCAAAAAATCACAAAAATTCTCATGATAATGATAACATTATTCTGTAATTGTACGATACCATGATAAATCACTCAATTATTTTGAAAATCTTTCATTGAATTAATAAATAATTTTAGTGAAACTGTATCAAAAAGGCACTTAATTAACATGCAAGTACTCTTAATGCGACACTTTAAATACCTTTAAAGGATATTTAGCACCTAAGTCTAGCAATTTACGAAATACATTTAAATAGCCCCCTAAGTATATTCGAAAATCAAGTATCGTAATGTAAGAATATAGTATTTTTTGATATCGATCTTGCAAGTGACTGACAAAATTCTGCCGACGGAAGCTGTCTGGCAGTATCCATATGAAATTCTTTATAATAATTTGAACAAAATACGTAAAAATCAGACTATGTAGTAATAAAGTGAGTACAATTTTTACTTAGCTGTAGCTTCTGGTACTTAAGACCTATTCTTCGGTATAAGCTTGCAGATATGTACATATGTATGTATATATTTACTGTACACAATAATAATAACCTATCATATATTTTTGACTGTTAGAAAATAAGAATTGTCATTTTAAGCACTCTTACGTTATAAGTTATACTAAATAAATCTCTTCTTTCAATCTGTTGCTACTCATAGTCCTCTACTGAATGCAGTCTTATGCATCTGTAAATGGACACTATGCGTTTGTTATGGATTTCTTCAGGCCTCATTCAGTAATTTATTATTTTCTGACATCAGTTATGTGTACATAGGTCAAAGTTGTCCATTAACATTTAATAATAGATTTCAATATATTTATAACAGTGTCTTTCGTCGGTTTCGTATTATTCTATTCCCCGTTGTTATTGTGGTAGAAGTGTACCTTTTCTAACCATTACGAATATCTTACCGTGTAAAAATATATTAAATTTGGTTTAGTTGCTTTCCAGTTAAAGGGAAATATCATGCACTAGAAGACACAAACTGTTTAATATACGACCCTTTTTTTTACTCCATCGCATCGACAAAAATACTGTCAAAGCTACTATCTTCATTCCACAACGATACACAGCCCTCGAAACTGAAAGATATTGAACGTATATTGAACGGTGCTGCAACTACAAAAGTTTTATATACTTATATAGTATTTAGCTTTCAATAAAACACGTCGTGTTCATTTTAAAATATTAAAACAAACAAGCAGGATGAATGAAGGTAATTTTACAAAACTATTTAAACTCGGAAGAACCATTCACCCTGATAACAAAAACCCAAATGAACTCATTCATCATTATTAAAAGCACGTATCATGTTCTTAATTGCCAGTTAAATACACCTCAGTAAAAACAAATCAATTATTCAGACGCAGTTTATTATAAACTATTATTACATTTGCAACGAATAAATAAGAGTTAATTGAAGTTTATTGTATTTAGATGATTTAATGAAGAAAACTGAATTGATAAGGTGTCTATGTTGTACGGATAAAAGGAGCTAACAGTATTTGTAATAAAAAATAGACACATCAACAATTTCTAGGGATATTACATGAAAGATTTTTTATCTAAAAAACTATTTACTGGATTAAAAAAAGTTAGTATATAATTTTTTATCGACCGAGCAGACGGTCTACATGATGGAGGTACAGTCGCTCATGGACATCCGCAACGTAGATTTGCGGAAGTGTTGCCGCCCTGATTGGGGAAAAGCTGGAAGAAAATGTGGAAAAGGGAGGGAAAAGGAAAGGGTGGGAAAAAGGAAAGGGGCAACCGCCTCTCTCACTCACTGGACGAGACGCAGCCATTAAAGACTGCTTCACACTGATTTTTTGTGAGAGGGTGGTACTTTCACGGTCGAGCCAGTCCATGACCGAACTGTAGTAACATGACCACAGCTAGGCTTTACCAGTGGCGTGCACACCATAGATGCAAATAAGCAGTGCATACCCTACGCTTATAACAACTAAACCTACATTGTTTAATTCTTACTTATATACTTTTAATCATACATTACGAAATACAAATGTTTAAAAGCGCCATATATAAAATGCTATTTTGGGCTCGAGAACATCTCGCATGGAGTTACGAGTCCATGGTCCTTTTTTCTGATTAATCTCGGTCTGGATTTTATCCGGATTCACGAAGATTAAGGGTTTGGCGAGTTTCTAGTAGATGAAGCTATCTCCAGCATCCACAAGAAGTCCATTCATGTTAAGATGGCACTATTATGATATGAGCTGGTATTTGTATTGGTGCGCAAACCGATCTCATTTGGATAATAGGAAACATAAATGCACTGAAATACCATAATGAGAGCAACCTGTGATTATCCTACACAGGATACAAATGGGTCAGGAATTCCAAGTCATGCACGATAATGCCCATGTCCATACGGCTGAGCTGGTATCAACTGTGCTTAGGGAACTTGAAATCAGGGTTATGGACTGGCCTACTCAGTCCCCCGACATGAATCCTATTGAACATGCAAGGGACATGGTACAACGAAGAGTTATGGTATATTTTACTCCAAATTTGTTAACAGAAGATCAACTTTTCCTGCACTTGAAAAGAATCTAGGACCTGATACCACAGCTCGATTCGGATAACCTAATTTTGAGCATGAATAATAGATGAAGAACTCTAATTAATGTTAGGGGAAGAAATACTGATTATTCATTTTATTTTTTTTTTATTTTATGACTTTAATTTTCATAATTGCCTACATAAAATCCATTATGTACAAAGTAAATATTACACCCAAAAAAAAATTTAATTAATTAAAAATCTTTGATAAACCATAATATAAACTTCAATTTCATATATATTATTGTTGTAACAAAATATATACAGACTTGCATATAATAAGTTAAAAATGAAATATCCCTAGGCAATGTTGATGTGTTTAGATAGGAATAAAATCTTTAAAAGAGCCTGGTTCTAACTTCTTTGTTTACTTTTTTACAAATATCGTAGAAATAAAGAATAATTAAAACATTGTAATCTGTAAATTTACTAAATATATATGTCAGCGCGATTACTATTATTTTCATAATCAATAATTGAGGGCAGTTGAAATTATCAGGTGTCACCCGCCTTACCACCTGCGTAGCCAGCTGTGCAAGTGTAGTAACAACAATGAGTGTTGGTTGGTATTAATAGAGGCGAGAGTACAGATTTTCGGCGTCTGGACGTGACGATCCCATCGCCCACCGGTGTATTCCGGTGCAGTCAGTCACGGGGGGGAGGGCCTTGACCTCCTTGTGGGGTCTTGGCTCCGGGCTGGGGGTTCAGCCTTTGGAAGTGGGTAGGACGAGGCTCGGCGGTGTACACCGCCGTTGCTGAGTCTGGCCCTACACGTTGGCGGGTGGCCTTCGGCCACTAGCAGCGTAGGCGACAGCCCTAGAAGTCTAACTGTCACGGATCTGGCAGGAGACCGTCCGTGGCTGTCCTGGGGGGTAGTGGAAACTCGGGTCTCTCCGGAGGCCTGAGTTCGCTTGTGGTCGGTCGGTTTCCACTTTGACTGCCGTCGGGCGCTTGCGCTCGTCGGTGGGTGGTTGGAGACTGGCCGCGTAGGCGTGAGTGGGAGGGGTAACGGGTAACTCTCTCACTTTTAAGCAAGCCCGCCAGGCGGGAGGACGCTCCTGGTCACTTAGAATGAGCCGTCGGGGGAGGGAGGTGGCCGATTGCGGCCAGCCGCCGGATCGCCGTGGATGCATGCTTCGGCGATTCCCGTGGCGATCCACTAGGCGACAACGGAGAGTGACCGCTGGTGTTTCAGTGGGTAGCATGGGCCCTTTTGGCCCGTGAATCCCACATAACTGCCTCCGTCTCTCTTAGACGGAGGGGTAGGTATAAAACCTTTCACTGCGTTAACAAAAAAAAAGGCGAGAGTACATATTACAGATAGTTTCACTCGAGCTGTCAGAGTGATTGGACCTCGTCGAAGAAAGATATTCGTCCAACCGGCTGCGAGGTTACCTTCGATAGACTCAAAGCCTGACGACAGTCAAGAGGAAAGGCATAGGTGATGTCAGTTAGGCTGAAGTCACTCTTTAAAAACCATGTTTTGGTTACTTCTCCGACATATATTTAAACAGTAATACTAAATATATAATTTAATCATATATTTAAACAGAATAAAATAAAAACGTAATTTCATAAATCTTAAGACGTTTAATTATATTTTTGATACTTAACCCTAATCGGTGCTCAGTAATAAAAAATATCCAAATTTATTGATAAATAATACTTTTCTACAATTTAGTAGTATTAGTAAAAAAGTTCAAGATTCAATAAGTTAAATGACATCAGAAGAAATTTATTTGATTAAACCGTAACTGAATTCTAATGAAAAATAAAAATATATATAAAGAATAAATTTTTATTTGTATAAAATAAGAGAAGTCAATGTAAATAAATAAATTATTTTATCACATCGATTGGTCTGGACTAATTTATTTGTTTGTCTGGACAATGGCAGAGATTACAATATTTTCTTTTCCAAAATGATGGATTAAAGTGTGCCTATTTCACTTTAAAACTTGTACAATAGGGCACAAATTTTGAATTCAATTCAACAGTTTTTGTTTGATAAATAAATTCTATATTATATAATTTAAAACATTTCCGGATAGCTTATTGAAAAGACAGCGAAAAGCAATATCGTGTCGGAATACAGTTTGTCACAGTTTCCTAGCCACGTCCGCTTTACGATGAAAGCAAACAATTACTATTGTAAGGGACTTCGAGGTACGATGAATAAATGGAGAACATATGAAACATTTTTAATTTAGACTTATTAAAATCAACCTGAAAATATTATTTTAGTCCATACACATAAAACAAATGATTATAGTTTTACATGTTGCCAAGCGTAAAATCTTATTTTCTGTCTTTTTTTAATGTCTGTTTATCATTTATTCCGGGTATTCCTGGTAATGACACAACGAATTTTAATGAAACTAGGTACCTCTAAATTATATTGTAGTGCTTAGAGTTAAACTTTATTAGCTACAGTTCAGAGTTGCTAGGCCTATTACGAATAGAAATTAGAAAAAGGTCACAACAAATAACTGATTTAGTTACAAAGGCTTCATACATTATTGTACGATCATAAAATTGAAATAAGTGCATTGTTTGCAACTTTAATGTGCACTATTATTATATTTGTATCCACTAATTAAATATTCCATTAACACTGTTTCTAAGTTTATTTGATATAGAGTTCAAGGAAAAAGTATAAAAAGTTTTCATTTAAGTTCGGAGACCCAGTTGAAAAGCCAAAAACTTTAAAATATTAATAAAGTATATGAATCTCAATTCTACATGAAAAGTAGCAATAGATAAGTGCTAATGAAAATAAGTATATATTAAAAACAAATAACTGAAGACCCTTATTATACAAAGTTTTAATAGGAGGTATACTTTACACAGTTACATTGTTGAGCAGTGAACACCCCTTTCATGATATGCAATTCAGAAAATTCTGTGTCACTGGAACGAAAGCTTTATTGTTTCTCATATTATTATTGGAGATTGTGTTATATTATTTCATTACTTCGTAAAAATTAATAAAAAAAGAGAACTTTATTCAGAATTGTGATTAAAACAATGAACAAAATTTCTACGTATTTACAATTTATGGATGTAAAACAAACTGTTTCCGTTTTCATTAATAACACATTATCATAGAAACGATTTATGACATTATAAAAAAAAACGAAAAATATAACTCAATATTTCGATATTCTAACGACCAAGCCCTAAAAATCGACGATGCGGGTTCTCGACGGAAATTTGTCGGCAATAATTACCTGTGAAAAGAGCCTCAACCCGCATGCGCTGAACGGAGCGCGCATGGCATAACGTGAACTCCTTAGTAAATACAAATACTGCTTTATGTTTTCCACTTTAATAAAACTATACGCTGTGGTTTAAATATCCAATAAGAGTATGCATAATAGTGTTCTTCTCACGTCTGGGCATTATAACAACTTTAAACATGTAAGTGATTGTATTTCTGATTCTGATACATATTGTAACCTAAAAAATACCCTTCTAACGCTCGAGTAATTCTTGTAATGATAACACATACATCGTCTTCAATATACTTCTTTACGTCTGTTAACTTTATTTTAAGCTGTTATTAGGAATCAAAGTTATTTTCTCCATCCTTTTCTAAATAAAAATGCGATCTCACAAAGATTAATTTGGATGAATTCAGAAATCATCCAAATTAATCTTTGTGAGCCGAACCGATATTATTAATATTGCTATTCTGCGTCATTTTATTTATAAAACGTACAGTAAATGGCTATATTTGTATTAGTATTGTAATAAAAAATATATAAATATACATTTAAATATATACATTTTTACGGCTAAATACGGTTTGATTTTTTATCCTTTTTATAATATTTAAAATCGATGCTCAAAATATTTTAAAAGTATAGAAAATATACAAAATTTAAATCATACATATTTCCTCCGTGTGCATTCGTATTTAGAAAAAAAAAATATTCTACTCCATGAACCGCACTAAAGAATATTCAGCTACATATAAATTATTACATTAATAAACAAATAATTTATTAAAATGATAATGTATTTAGTTCCTATATATTATATAGAAACAACAAATATATGACGATTAAAACTTTTGGTTCAATGTTTATAAAGACTAAATGTAAAAGCAACATTTCAATATTAATATGAATTTGTAAAGTACATTTGAAATTTTGGTTCAGAGAAGTTCGATTTAATCATGTAATTTGAGCATGTCGACCCAGTTTTATCATTTGTTAGCAGGGTCAGCATTGCAGTAGTTACAGGAATCCAAATATTTACCAATTCCTTAATGAAAAGAGTCGAACCGGATTTTCATAATTCAACTTCGTGATGATATTTGTAACATCATATAATGTATTTCATCTCGATAAAGTTTTATGAAGCTAAGACAGACTTTGAGTATTTTATATATATTTCAATGCGAGTTTCGAATATTTTTATAATAAAATAATTAAATATTAATATAATATCTAGATATTTTTAATACAATACAGTTAATGTTGTAAACATTTTATGTAATCAAGTACAACGTTTTATATATTTATGTATATTAGTATGTTGTAAATAATTCAGTGACATAAGCTGACAAGTTATTATTACTTTCAATAAATTCACTAGGGTTGGTTTATTGAATAAATACAGTTTACTAGTGGCTGATTTATTTATAATATGAAAGCTATTTTCGGTAATTTCGTGTACCATCACAACAGAATTCCCCACGAGCTACTAAAAGGTCAACTGTGGTTTTTAAGGGCTAATTCAGATTAAAGCTATTTGTTACATAATATTCTATGGTCATTTTATAAATCTAAAACAATATAATAATAGAAAGCTATCCATACATTGTGAATAGGATCTAAAAGTCATATATGTAATGATTAATAGCACCACGCACAAACAAAATTGGAATGACGAGTAGAGTTTGTGCTTATAAAGGTGCAAAATATATTTCCTTATTTTGTGCGGTCAGAAACAGTATCAAAACGACTTGCTTAATTAATCCATTTTTGCTGATTGATAAAAAACACAGTATGCAATACCACGCAAAAAAATGTTATTGATATAATTGTTATCCGTATAAAGGCGTTAAATTATTCGTTTCATGTGTAAATGATAACTTTACATATATATTCTTATATTAAAAAATACAAAACTTCAATCAAAACCATTACATATTCCGATTTTAAACAAAACCCTTAACCTCTAGCCTCTTGTTACCAAATTGCCGTTTTATTGAGTATAAGACCATTTATTGCACGACACCAAGGTATAAGGATTTAACATCCTATTTTATTTTGTTTCAGGTCCGACATTAAATTTCACCAGCGGTCGTAAACCTGACAGCGACAGAAATATTATCTGCTTTAGCTGTTATCTTGACGTGAACTTGTACAATGAACGATACAACTGTCGCTTATTATTACGTAGAAAATGTGACGGAAAAGTTCAGTAACGGTTCTGAAGATGCGTCGCCTTCGCCGCAAATTGCCGGGTTCGAAAACATTATCGATAACAAGTTTGTCCAAGCCATTTTCTGCGTTGTTTACACAATAATTTTCGTGCTAGGACTACTTGGGAATATTTTGGTTTGTTATGTCGTCATTAGGAACAGAGCAATGCAAACAGTTACGAATCTTTTTATAACAAACTTAGCATTATCTGATATATTGCTCTGTATATTTGCGGTTCCGTTCACACCTCTTTACTCTTTCCGGGGTTCGTGGAGTTGGGGATCACTTCTCTGCCATATGATGCCTTCCGCTCAGGGCTGTAGTGTATACATATCAACTTTGACGCTTATGTCTATAGCAATTGATAGGTTTTTTGTAATTATATACCCATTCCGGCCAAGAATGAAAATAGAAACTTGTATATCTGTAATTGCAATGATATGGACCTTTTCGATAACGGTTACTTTACCTTACGCCATTTTTATGACATATTACGATTTAGATATCGGAAGATTTTGTGAAGAAACTTGGCCAACTGAAAAGTTAAGACGAGTTTTTGGATCTATAACGTCAATACTTCAATTTGTATTACCGTTCAGTGTAATAGCCTTCTGTTATACCTGTGTTAGTTTTAAGTTGAACGACCGAGCTAAAGCCAAAGCTGCTAGTAAGAATACTCGAAAGGAAGAATTTGATAAAAATAGAAAACGTCGTACAAATCAAATGCTAATTGCAATGGTCACAATATTCGGCCTTTCCTGGTTGCCCTTAAATGTCACGAATCTCTATAATGACTATTATATGTACGCAATACATTCTAAATATTATTTTTTGATATTTTTCGTCTGCCATGTCATAGCTATGTCTTCTACCTGCTACAACCCATTTATATATGCGTGGATGAATGAGAACTTTAGAAAGGAATTCAAACAACTAATTCCTTGTATTGATACAACTTTACAACGTAGTAATATTCCATTAGAACAATTAGGGCATTTGTGTCAATCAGAAAAAACATTTAATGGTAACACTGCAACTGACAGCTACATGGGTTCAAGTTCACAAAGAATTCCGTCGTTCAGGCAAAAAAGAAAACCAAGCGCTGCCGCAGACGTCGAAAAAAGTGGAGTGGAACTGAACGAAGATTTACTCACCGTGGATGTTAAGCATTGCCATATTTCTACAAGCTATAATTTAAGACGAGAGTCTGTTAAGTTAAGACTTATCAACGAAGAATCCTTTGATGGACCATCTACACAAAGTCAATTCTAACGGTTGATACCATGGGTGAGTTTTAATTATTTTTCGTCTTAGTTATTTTTGTTTCTGGATAACCACTTTAAATTTGGATATATTCAACTTACAGTTATAGATAATTTAAAATATATTTTATACACAATTTAAGTGGCTCGTTTCCATTTCACATGTATTTTACCTTTTTGTGTCGCTAACATTAAAAAAAATATTAAATTTGTCGATATCTTTAGGTATAAATTTATTTATTTTTCTCCAGGTACGGCATTGGAAACGTTCCCATATTTAAGACGAAAAATATTTATGATTATGATATCCCAATATTTTTGGAGATTTTTTTTTGTATTGGACCTTTTAATACTGTAATTTTGACTATGAAACTTCAATACGCTTATAAATAAGTAAAATCTTTTACCTTAATGTAATTTCTATTTGCAAAATATAAAAAATAAGCAGAAACACATTTTTCCTTAGATTCCTAGTACAGTTAATATATAAAAGATTTTTATTTAAATATAAGATTACTTGTTTTAAATTACAAAAGATGATAGATTAGATATTGTTATATTTTTGAATTTAACAGTCCTCTAAAGTGTCTTAGGGATTTAAGAACTGTGTACGATTTTATTCTAGCGATCACTTCCTATAATTATAAGAAGCCAGGCACTTATATATTTCTAAATCCTAATAGTTGTATTAAATGATCTGATATTATTATATAACACAATCAATTATCGGACATGGTATGATAATACCATGTACTGTTCCGTTATTATGAGTTTGAAACACTTACCGTTTCAACGTATTTTACGTATATATCTAAGTCGCAATGAGTATATATGAAAAACTAATAAACTAGTAGTATCAAGATTGACACTGCACACTCTAAGGTCACTGTAGCCTTAAGTTTATTAATAATTGTAATAATGTGAATCAAAAATAATAAGTACCTTATAATTTATAAATTGTCATACATATATTGTTTGTCTTGAGATATTAATGTGGAGAAATAAATTAACTATAGCATAGTCAAGAAAGTATAATATATTTAGATAGTGACTAGAGTTTTAAGAAAACTATTTTTGTTATTGTTTCATCTTTTAATACACAATTTTTTGTACCACTATTACAAACTGTTAGAGTAGCTTTTACTTTGATAAATGTTTAGTTATAATCTGTAAGACCTATTACCACTTAGTACTTGAGTACAAGTGGTAATCATTGACTTGATACCATATCTTATAAGCATGGATTGGAATATTAACAAGTGGGATACAGAAGAATAATATTAATCAAATATTCTTTGTCGAAGCAAAACAGAATACTCATCATGTCACTCAGATATTTTAAAATAATACAGTTGACTTTAACATAAAACATGAAAAATATTCAAATCTATTTAAACGTTATATCATTTTAATTAAGAGCTTTTGTCATACAATTTCCATACTATCTTTTATATAAAATTGCTTACATACTAAAGATTGTTATTGATTACTTTGTGAATTTTTATAATATTTAACAAATATGACATAAAATATTTAAGAATAACATATTAGGTACGTATTAACGACTTTACTAGTGTCGCACTTAGTGTTATTAATGTACGAATAAATATCTAACCAAGATTTATATTACAATCACAGTATTTTGTTAATGATTCCAGTGATTTTTTTGTTAAACTATTGTAATATACTCTGTTAATTAGGTTA
>JAAAKD020000088.1:7430680-7443447 GCA_010014825.2 Danaus melanippus
TACAGAAAATATAAATGAAAGAATAATTTAATGAGTTATAAAATAGTATTGTAATTTTATGGCCGTTCTACAGCTTGGTTTTAATATTTTGTTAGCGATTTCCAGTCCGTACTGGTTCACATAACGAGATCTATCATGTAAGACCTTCGAGAATATTCATTTAAATGAAACTAATATTTTCTTATTATTTCAAAAAACTAACAGTAGAGATGCAGATTGAACTATCGAAAGTTCAAGACGGGTTTCTTATGCTCGATATAATATTTTAGACCACTAGGAAACACATCAGAAATTTATTT
Source organism: Danaus melanippus (assembly GCA_010014825.2). Lineage (NCBI taxonomy): Eukaryota > Metazoa > Arthropoda > Insecta > Lepidoptera > Nymphalidae > Danaus > Danaus melanippus. The sequence continues at coordinate 7,430,980 of JAAAKD020000088.1, forward strand.
ACCTATAGTCAAATAGTTTATAGTTGTCACTACCTAAAGGCAAGGAACATCAAAACAAAACAACTAAAACAAACGACAAAGAAAACTTAAAAGTAGGTCAAAGAAATTATAAAATTTATGCGTTTGTATTCAACAATTTACAGTAATTTCTTAAGAGTTATGATAATTGCGTGACAAAACTTTCCTGGCGTCGTTATTACGCGATACAAAAGAGATTCAATCCATGTTCCATTATTAGTGTCTTATGATCTGACATTTATAGATATAATTATGAAAACTATATTAAAAACAATAGTAAGTATATTATTTAAATAAACTATAAGATTTTTAATAACGTGACATTTGTTTAATCGATTCATTAAATGAATACTCATTAACACCATACTCATGTTTTTTATTAAAAATAAATAAAATCATTGTAAGAATTTTAACGACCATTCCCGTGTATGGTAAAAAAAAAATAAAAAATACAATCGATTGCAATGCAATGCAAACAATATTCACTTTGTTTCAAATTATGTATTAAATTAAAGAACGCGCTTTTGTTAGAAGTGTCACATCTGATCTGATCTGTAATGATTTGGTGGGTGCATCAAAAGAGTATAATTAGAAAATAGGTTGTATATGAAATGGAAATATGAAAACTTCAATGATTCGAACATTAATTATATATAGTAATATATATAATATGTTCACATAACAACATATAAGTTGTAAAGAAACTGATTTTATTTTAAAACCTTTTATTTTTAAAAATAAAAAGCTTCATGGGAGATGAATACATTTAATTGAAAGTAAATAATGTTGACTTGTTACTCTCTACGTATTCGATAAACACTTTCACGTAGAAACGTCAACTAGCCGCGAATTTACTTCAACAGACTAAACAGGATAAAATTAAAATGTTTCATTCCAACATTTATTCATAATTAAATTTATTAACTAGAAACTTTCCGTGTACAGTTGGTATGTACGAACTTTTGGTAAGGTTAACCGAACAAGAAAGAATATCTGTTTAAGTGTATTCAAGCTGTTCTTGGTAATACTAGAACATGAGCTTTCATTGTTATCTCTGAATGGACGTCGACTCGGACGATATTCGCCGTCTCTCAGTTATTAAATTAAGACATGTTGCATATCTTCGTCATATTTTTCCTCTTTAAAATGATAGACTCCTTATATTACGCCAAAATCGGTACACCCGGCTGTTTGACCTACAACAATACGTGTGAGTAAACGTTATATTATTTAAATTTTGTACTTTTTATTTTTTGTACTATTTACAAAGATCATAAGTTTTATTTATTTGAATTCAATGACTTACTGGTTATTTTATCGTGACATAATTGTATTGCATAAAATATACATATATTGTTATTTAATTCAATAATTATTGACAATGATAATGCCTTAAATGATCAGGTGTTGATGAGTGTCCGGAGTATATGCATAGACTGAATAGCGAGTGTCGGCCGACTCCGTCCCAGAGAACCTGTGATGAACCCGTCGCTATATCCATGGGCATCATATGCGACTGGTCAAGATGTGACTGCGATTTCCCTTTTGTTTTACATCTACCATCCGGATACTGCTTTCTGTTAGAAGATTGTCCGTCCTAAACACATAAAAACCAGTAATAAAGCCAATTGAGAAGCCATTTCAGATTTATTTATAACAATATTAATCCTTATTGTAAATATAATACAAAATAAACACAATTATTCTTTGAAACAGTTTTTTTATTCTCTTAGTGAGGTTAGATTTAAAATATTTACATATCAATCGATTTTCTTCAAATACCTAAATATGGGTATGATTTTAGTAATGAAATTTCAAACGTATTTTCCGCCACGATGCGTTTTCCGACTGAGAAACTAAATATTTTTTCGTTAGACTACAATTTACCGGAAAAATAAATTGAATTTTGTGATATCAGTGGTATAATGTGAGAATGTTTTTAGGTACACAGGCCATTGCCCCCTGCTAAAATTCCGTTATGGCAAATGTTACGGAGACAACACCCGTCAGATATTAAAAGAAATCCGAACCAAAGGCTTATTTAAGTAAGTATAAAATTAATTAATAAACACGCTTGTAGGTACTATTACTACAAGTGTGCGTACTCAAACTACATAACGAAGAGTATTTAAGTCTCAATCACAAACCACCGCTGAGTATGTAGAGATTTGTGAATGAAAACTGTAATCTCTTCGTATGTTATTTAACGGTGCAAACTGGTGTCGTCATCAGCCTATCAGAGGCCACTTCTGATCAAAGGCCTTTTCTCAGATGCAGAAGGTTTTGACCATTAATCACCTAGCACGCTTGCTCAAGACAGATTGCAGATTTCAAACTTATAATTGTGAAATTATAAGTCTAGGTTTCCTCAATATGTTTTTTTCCTTCACCTTATGTCAGTGGTGTCTGAATACTCTTAGAAAGTACATACGACTCGGAAAAATCACATTGGTCTTTGCCAAGATCGAACCCGCGCCCTCATGCACGATCATGCACGAAAGGCGAGCCTTTAACCAATATGCCACCGCCACTTTTGTAGTCAAACTGGTAGTAATAGTTTAAAAACCACTATCATCAATTATGAAGCCTTGTTTATCATTGTATAAGCCTTTTGAAACTAGGTTACGAGTGCAATACGACCGCGCTACGCTCGTAGTACTCGTGTGGACTTAACCTTGTAGCGGTTGGTTTTGTATATTCGAAACGTGACGTGACCCCATTGACTGTTTCGTATAATTAGCAGTAAATTAATTTATATGGGTCATTGTTATTAAGCATGTTTAAATATTTATATATTAAACTATTAGCTATGCCCGCGACTTCGGCCGCTCGGATATATTTTAATTTAATAAAAAAAAATCTCAAATAAAAACTAACTCCTTGCTCTCCAAATCGGAAAACCGTCCCAGATATTGGTAAGAAAAAAATAGACAATAAGAAAATCATACAAAAACATATATATATATTCTTTTAATATTACAAATAGACATTAGAATTTTAATTATTTTTTATAGATGAATCGATTTATCATGTCATGTGTTTCCGTAGTAAGCCCCTTAAATATCGGCCGGGCGACAACTACGAGGTCGACAGCTACCGACGAAGAGACACACCGTCACGAGATGTTTACGATGACCTGCAACTCAGGAACGGACACGTCACGGGATATACAGGATACGTGCCCGGGATGCATTTCACGTAATAGTAATATTCTATATAACGCCTGTGAATATTATAATAGCATTGTTTTCGTTATGTGAAATAACTATTAAATCATCAATTCAATATGCGAAATGGTCTTTTAAAAATGTTCCACAGTGTTTCCATAAATAACGCAATGTCTTCAACTGTAAAGGATTTATGTAATGTCTTTCAATTGTAAAATATCTGGCATATATTTTACAAATATTTTTATTTCTATTGTCATAACTATACATTAGATTGTAGAGGTGGTAGAGCCAAGCTGTGGTTAAGCGACTACGGCTTGAACATGAGCTGGCTCGACCGCGAAAGTACCACCCTCACACAAAAGATTGGCGTGAAGTAGCCTTTAATGGCTGTTTCGTCCGATCAGTGAGAGAGTCGGTTGCCCTTTCCTTATTCCCACCCATTCCTCTCCCGGGATGTTTAACATTCCTCACTAATTTATTTTCCTGTAGGTCCTATAATTTTTCTTTTATTAATATATTTAAAACAACAACAGATACGGGAAATCTTTCGGGCGAGCGTCAGACGACTGCATGACGGACTTCACGACCAACCAAAGACAATTACGACGAAAAGCCGACTTCAACAGAAGTTATACACGATCGAGGAGCGCACCCAAGATGGAAACGATCCACTCGCGTGACGAAATACGGAGAGATTTGAGCAGATTCAGAGAGATCAATAAATATAAAGGTTATTATCATAATGTGCTCGTTGGTACTGAAACATAGATACGAGTACATATCATACGTGGCATTATATTCAATCTTAATGTAATTCACGTTCTTTACAGAAATTTTCTTCTAGTTTAGTTCATATTCATTTAAAAAGTCGATATATATCGTAAAATAAAAAGCGATGGATTGTTATTTGAATCTATTTAACGATAAGAGTGCCTATTATTAGCTATTGCCAATTGATGACCATCTTTTATGCTTTTAAAAATATTTAATATTTTCAAATTTGTACTATTCTTACATTGTGATTTCCAGATAACACTATATCACCCGAGTTCCCACCGATAGCTGGCTACACGGGTCACATCCCTCGGATCAAAGGGTCAGAGGCATCACTAAGTCAGCGTTATCACTGTGCAGCGAAACGAGGCCTAGAACTGATCAAACTCGAAAGAGAAAAACGGAAAGAACTCCACAATGCTGACGCGAATATCAAATCTATCCTCAAAGATCGCAAGACGTCATACTGTAACTGGGGATAGCATACGGGTAGGAAGATGTTCTTCACAAAATGTCGATAAACATCTTCCTCAAGCAACTTCTTTTTTTGTTAGAAGTAAAAGTCTCCCTATCCACCCTTTCCTCCTTCCTCAACAATCAAGGTTGACAACGGATCCGCACCATCTCCAATGTTGCTAATGTCCATAAGCAACAGGGACTTTTGCCCATCAAGTATGGCCATCGAATCGTTTCCCGCAGTTTTTAAAAAAAAAATAGTAGAAGTAAACGAAAATATTAAATATTCAGAAATGAAATATCAGTGATTTTAACTGGTACGCAATAATAAAGTATTTTATGGCAACACTAAACCAGTATTGCACGGTTGTAAGTCAAAGCATTCAAAGAGTATTTTTATATACTTCGAGTTTGTTAATGCTCTCATATTTTTATGCAGTCATTATATTTACTTAAAGTAAATATATGCACTAACATGTAGGTACAACATATTTCAAACTAGGAAAGTAGGTATTAATGTTCTTTTTTTAATAATGGTTTTTTGTTATGTAAACTATTCTAATGAACGAAGCGGTTGTACCAAAAACCGTATTTATTTTCCACTCTCAGAAATATTTGATGTCGTTTCATTGTGGAATAAATACGTTTTTACTATATTCTTAAATATAATTAATTAAAAGACTTAGGTATTCGTCATTCAGGCTTTAAATTATCCGCATATTAAGATTTGGATTCTAGGCGAGTTATTGAATATTTTTTGTTTGGTCAAAAAAAAAAGTTTATTGGCAGTTTATACCTTTATAAAATATTCGATTTTCGTTTCACATAGAATTTTCATGTTATACACTACAATGTATTACTTCCGGAAATTGTTGCAATATTAAAAAAAAAACATAAATACGTAACCCAAATTTAACGGCAATAAGACACCATAGAAATAACAGCACCAATAGAACAGAAAATACTTTTTGATATGGAATAACATTTATAAGAAATCTAAAAGCACTAAATTTATTTGTAAGGATATAGTTACCAAAAAAAAGTGTTTTTAAATAATATATTTTATATATATTAAATTTATTTTTTTAATAAATTTTATCAATCAAATTGTACAAACTAATTATAATATTCGATGTACTTAAATAGAATTAAATCTAGTTTTTATTTGTTACAATATTGTTTGATACTGGCAACAGTAAACAATATGTATTGAAAACTGACTTAAATTTAAATTAAAAAATCTTTGAGTGTAATACTTATAATTACAAGGATAATTAGTCTTATATAACGCCATGTTTAACATGACTAAATTATTAAGGCACTATTATTCTAGTTAGCACCAAACAAATCATTGTTACAGATAAGTACAAACCCAGCAATGTATGGGTACTAAATAAGTCATGGATTTGCATATATAAGTGTTGCCAGATTTATAAATAATTTTATGATCTGGCAACACTTGTATTAATTCTGTTATGTTTTTATCAAACTAATATTATTCCCTGCATGTTACTCTAGTTTACAAATCAGTAAATCACTTACTAAAGTTATCAAATGAAAAGTCCTATATTAATTTTTACATACTTTTTAACAGCAGGAACAAATATTTATCTTTTAACAATAAGGCGGAGCTGAGGGCACTAAAATTTTCAATAATTTAGAAATATATTAAGAAATATAAAAAAAACACATAAATTTATCAAGACATAAGTAACAAAGCATTGCTGGGATATTATATTGTTAAGACTTTAGAATTATGTCACATTAAATGGCAATAAGAATTAAATATTTGTTATAAACTATCAGTATTACATGTAAATATTGATGTGAGTAGTAAATATTAGGTAATGAAAAAACTAGAACCATACATCAATTAAGTATATAAGAATGCGCCTTAGTCACATTCATAGAAAATAATTATAAAAAATAAATTATAATATAACTTAACTATTATAACTCAAACATTTTATTTCCACTTCCGAATATGCAATGCAAATGGGATTTATAAGACCAGCTTTTTTGGACCAACATTTTAGAATTATAGAACAGGCATTTACCAATATCAACTAAATAAACATATAACCAGTGAATAAGATCTTTTAGTGCATACATTATGTTTGTGGCGATATCTCAACTATTTTACCAGTCCGTTCATCAACACCATCTATAATAATCGGACTCACACTTGGAGTTTGTACTTTACTTTTCTCACTGGCAAGTTCAAGCATCAATGTTTCCAGTTTTTGAGCTTTTCTCGTTTCATTGTGTGTGATCAACGCACATAAATGCTCTGTCAGCAATTCCTTTTTCTCCCTTTCCTTTTGCAGATTAATTTTTGCTTGTAAAAATTCTTTCTCTATTTTCAAATAATGTTTCCTATAAAAAAAATATGTTAGGTTAATGTCAATGATGTGAAAAAAATATATATATATTTATTAAGTTCATGCAATCTATATCATTTTAAGAAATCAGCAAAATTTTCCCCAATACATAAAATATCTCTTAACAGAGATTTCATTGAAGTTTGTCAAATAAATTAATAATATTATTAATTATTAAAGAATAATAATCTATATAAAATATATAATCTGTGGTCACTCACTCTGCATCTGCAAAGCTGACACAAGCTTGATCTATTTTCTTCCTCAACACGGCCACATCCTGAGAGAACTGGCCGTCCAATACTTGGAGCTCTTTCTTTATTTTTTCCAATTTCAAAACTTCCTCCTCTGTTTGCTTTGTCCTAAAAACAGGTTTAATATATATAAAAAAAACAATATAATTGACTTTCTTGTAGAACATAAAAATATATGCGGTTGAATTCAGTTAACTCCTAATTATTTTAAGTTGCTTATAGAGAAATAAAACCATGTATCGGCATATTATATTTACATAAAGAGATAATTATTACGTCTAGTGCCTTAATGTCATATATTTTAAAATGATTACCATATAGGTTTCGTTAAAAGATACAAAAACTTATTCACCATTATTTATAATATTTTAACTGCATTACAAGAGCTTGATATGATCGATCGGCCAAAAAATTGTAAACCACATATCTTATGTGATAAGATTAAAGGAATCAAGATAATCAGAGCAGAATTTTCCTTTTTGTTACCGTTATTTCGAATTATTTACCTAAATGAGTTATTTAATACAAATCTATATAAAAAAATACACAATTAATTTTTTCTTGAAGTCACATGTTTGCAAAATATATAAATGACATCAACCAGACTCTATCATTTGCGAAAATTATCTCATGTTGTCATTATAACTATAATTGGTATTAGAATGCATGTTTGTTTGATTGTCACATAACTGACTGTTACATAAGCATAGCCAAGGAATAACCTTATAGTATGTCAATAGCCTCTCATGCATGAGGGCGCGGGTTCGATCCCGACAAGTACCAATGTGATTTTTCGGAGCCATATGTACTTTCTAAGAGTATTTAGACACCACTGACATATGATGAAGGAAAACATCGTGAGGAAACCTGGACTTATAATCTCACAATTATAACTCTGAAATCACCAACCCATCTTGAGCAAGTGTGGTGATTAATGCTCAAACCTTCTCCACATGAGAAGAGGCCTGTGATCAGCAGTGGGCTCTGATGGGCTTAAATTTTTTTTTTATGTCAATAGTGTAATTTGACAGAAAATATTCAATAGCTATATACATACATATGTCATAAAGTGGAAGTACTCTGTATATCATGATATGGAAAGTACTCCAAATGCTATTAATTTTTTTTTTTGGTTCACCCTGGCCGAATGATATAATGGGCTCTTCAAGCAAGTATAACAGTATACAACAGTTCAGTTTGCATCAAACAACATTTGAAGTGAGAATGTTACCAATATATTTGTACTTTTAGTTTCATTTAAATAATTAGTTAGATTATCAGTCAGTGGTGGCCTAGTGGTTAAAAGGCACGCCTCTCATGCATGAGGGCGCGGGTTCGATCCTGGCAAGTACCAATGTGATTTTTCTGTGTCATATGTACTTTCGCAAAGTATTTAGACATCACTGATTAATGCATTCCTAAAGAGGATTGATGTCAGGCAGGCAGCCGGTCGTAAAAACAATTAGCCAAAACTATTCACAACATGGAAGGCAGACCCTGGCTAAAGCTGGGAAATTGCCAGGTAGAAGAAGAATTAGTTAGATTATTGTTATGAAGCATAACTAATATTGTATATTACTTGTACATACTCATACAAAGAGAAAAGTAAATTATAATATATTCATACCGATCAGCCAAAGCCTTGGACAGCATTTCCTTCCTCTTCTTGTTCTGTTCCTCCATCAACTTCTGTTGAATCTGCAATTCCTCTAACTTCAGTCTATGAGCTGCCAATTCATCTTCAGTGTAATTATCAACACATCTGATCACATCAGGTGCCACATTAGAACTGTTCCTTCTGCTAACTCCATTTTCATTTGCCAATGAATCCTTTTCTTGATTCATTTCATTAACTACACCAATATCTAGAGGTGTTGTATTCTCTGTGTTATGATCACAAGTCTCATTAATAATATTCTCATTTTTAATAATGATTTCCGAACTTATTTTGTTTATCGTCGGAGATTTCAAACTTAGTTTACAGTTGTCGAAAGCTATGTTTATCTCATCATCAATATTTTTCTGTAATATCGGAAGTTTGTACTGTGGTATGGGCCTTTTAACTCTACTCCCTATGCTTGATATCTTTGCATTTTCGATGTTGACCGGGTAGTCTGAAATTAATTTTCATTTAATAATCTCACTACTGTAATTTATAGTTAACTAATAGATTATTATAATTTAATGAGTTCTAATGAAAAACTTAATAATGAACATATGTGGATGATATAATAAAATTTATCAGTCAACATCCTGTATGTGTGTTAATGGTGACATCAAATAGTCTTAATACATCAACCATGTATCTTATGTTAAATACAAAAATATTATTTATATTACTTGTGAATAATCTAAGCACATCCAATTGGATCTGCAATTTATGATGTCATGATTGCTTAGCAAAGGTCAGTATGTGCTGAATCATCTAATATATATAAGAGTAAGTAAAAAACTATATCTTTACCGGCGAAAATTTATAAATATTATCATAGAGGCACATTAGAATTCTTGTGAAAAAATAAATTTTAAAGTACACTATGATATATTAATAAAACAAGTCCTTAATATATTGAAGTCATATAACTACAGAAAGTTGCTAATAAGAATTACCACTAAGATCGTGGGAAATAATTGAAAAAAGAAACTAAGAATATTTACCGCTGCTTGCTATTGATTCTAACTTAATTCTTTTCAAATCCTCTTCACTAAATCCAGTGAACGTTGACATTTTGACAATACGTTAAGACATATTTATTTGTTTTTTAAATTAGAGATGTATTAAAATTATTTTCTGAATACGTGTAACAAAACGAGATCTTTAAATACTGTCAGACGTCACTTTATTTTATACCAACGTCAAATATATGTGACAGGTCAGATTTCAGAATGAATACAAAACATAAACAACTAAACTCTAAGCTCTAAGTTATTACCACATTTTAAGAAATATAGTATAAATGTAAAAAACCTATTATTAAATAAAATAAAAAAACAATGATGCACTTTATAAAACAATGTTAATTTATTATTCTTCTAAATTAATAGTTAAAAAAGAGATATTAAAATTTTAAAATAATAGCTACCAATGAAAACCACATGATTTATTTAAAGCATCATTTTATATCTGTAGTTAAAGTAAAATTTTAACAAATTTTTCTTCACATTTGAAATTGCCATTTTGTTCATTATTCATAATTTTACAAGTTATTCAAATTTGAAAACATAAGTGAAATTAAAAATGATACTGTATCTTTTATAACTCCAATACTTGTTTTATAGTAAGCAGAAAATTTTCGACCTCGGTCGCTCTCTTTTTTATCTTTAAATGTGGGTATAGTTTATGCTACGACTAGGATATTAATAGTCTTAATTTTGCGATTTGGTTGAGTTTTTAACTGTGATAAATAATTATATTACCTTTAATAGCAAATTATAAATATTGTTGAGTTAAAATTGTGTTGATTTTGATAAATTGCATAATTTGCTATAGTGTCATCTCTGATTTTACTATTGAACTATTCGGGTCGTATAAACTGACTTATTTAAATATTAAATAATACAGAGAATGTAAGAATGAATGGCTACCTCTTTAATGAAGTTGGTTATTATTTCCTTGTCGATTGTCAGTTGTGTTTTCACAGTGCTACTAGCTTTTATCTTCAACGTTAAACACGTGTGATTCATGTGGAAAATCAATTCTCTTATTAATTTATATTAATGGATAAAATGATCATATGTTCTAGTTTATAAAAAAACATATTTTAAAAACCAATAATGGGTAATTATCAATGTTGCTTTTGTGTTATTACTTCTTTTAGTTTAGTGCTTTAATAATATTTTTTTATAGATCTACTATTTAAAAAAGTTCGGAATGTTGATCCAAATAACAGTGATGCTGTGAAAGAAGTGCTATCAAACTTTTTCCAAAATTTGCCGAAGCGCAATGATATTACCAATATAAAGTTTTTGGACGAGTTATTGATTATTATTAACCGGTATGTATAACCTAAAAACTAATTACATACTTCTTTTTTGCACTATATATTCTTAACAAAAATTAGTACTAAGTAAAGAATTTGTAAGTAATGCAAATTTTTTAATTCATGAATATATAATTCAACTGTAACAGTGTTTCCACGTCTTCAAAATCATGTTTAATAACTAACGTAAGCTTATTACATATCTTTGTTCCAGGTATCCTAAATATTGTATGTCATATCGTAATGCTATAGAGTCGTTTTTAAGTAATTATTTAAGCTCCAACAATTGCTACAATGTTATTAAAGCAGCTAAATGTGCACATGCACTACAACAGGTACATTAAAAAACTTAGTCGTAAAATATATATACTCTTTTGTTGTCATTTTGCAATAATTATAAATTATCCTGATATATAAGACTTTTGAGAGTATTCATTTAAATAAAACTAATATTTTACTTTGCCTATTCTGACAACATTTATTGTTGTTAGTTTTTACATTAACTCATCGGTATAATCACATTTTGTTGATTCAACTGCAATTAAATGTTTGTATAAAAATAATAACGATACCAGTAGCAGATATTAATTAAATAAATGACCAGACAGTAGAACTTGATTCATTTAAACAAGTCAATAAACAACTATTATTATTTTATTATATTTTATTTGATACATTAACAGGTTCGTCCTATTCAAGATAAGACAGCAACACCGAAATCTTGCTGGCGGCAGCAGATGAATTCATTGTGTAATGCTGCACACTCACTTATAGAAGTTGTATTTGCTGATGCTGTAGACATTTACAGAAGTGACGCTAAGGTATATATAAACACATATATATGTCTATGTGTATAAGTGTATACTTACAGTATTATGGGTATATCTACAGTAACTCTATCCGATTTTGAAGAATGGATGTCAATTATGTTTAAGAATACATTTGGATAAAATTTGGAATATATAATTATTATTAACACATTCTATGCTGAGAAAAAAAAGCCATTTCCTGTCCAGGCTGTGTTGGTCAGTACTGACCGCAATAACAGAGAAGGTTTTAAATAAGTACCAATTTCAATGAAGCCCAAACAGTTTTTGGTTTAGAACATATGATAAAAGGCATTAAAATTTTATACAATATTTTCACCAAAGTTTTTATTTCTTAGTAACTATAATGTAGTTATATATTTGGCTGTACTTTAATTTTATATTTTTTGAATTTTACTGTACTAAAACTGTTTGTATTTTATTAAACCTAATAACAACATGTATGATATTACTTTGTAAAGTTATTTGTTGAACCTGATTGAACTTTTTATTAATTAAAATCAATTTTCACAGCCCCCAGAGAGTCACTCAAATTCTCCATTGTCATCTGTACTAGCAAATATCGTGAAAAAGTCCCAAGACAAAGACAGATCTCAGTTAATGATGAC
>JAAAKD020000088.1:7558845-7572075 GCA_010014825.2 Danaus melanippus
AACCGGAACTGATTAACTCCCTATACATTTATCAGAACACATGAATAATTACAAAATAGTATGTTTCACCTTTGACCCTCTCATAGACACTGTACTAAAATATAAATAATATTTTCGGACTACTGCGTGTTCTTTTATTATTTTAACAACATACCCCTATCGTTTCGGTTACTTGGCAGCAAACGTGTTTAGAGGCAGACGACATAAACAACGCTTCGTAATCCTAATAGTTTTATTTACATACTGGCGTAAGTCTTATATCTTATTGTTCATACGCTTGTTAAGTGCATTCCTAGATAATCTTGTGCAACGCTTTTATTTGCTATCTGAGTCTCTTTTGTCTTTACACTATAAGCATCTCTCTCACCAACGGTATCCCGGCGTCGATGTTTCTCTGCATGACGTCCCGGGTCGTGTTCAGACTGCCGTAGTCGTATCTATGAATATATCAAAATAAACAAAACAAACTTCTTTAATTCTGTTAAATTTCTACTTGATTCGACATTCGTGAATTATATTCGGGAATTAAAATTCATTTCCAGAATCGCCTTTAGATTCAAGCAAAGATATATTTAGTACAGTTACTTGTGAAAATATTAAGAACTATATATCGTTTTGGTACATAAGAACCTTATGTATTTTGGTTCCACCATATGTCAAAAATGTTACATCATTTACATTTCTAAAAATCAGTTTAGATGCAATTGTAAGTTATTATACAAGTCTTATATATCGTAATAAAAACAACTTTGCCAAAAAAACAAAAAAATCTCGAATGAATAAATATATATATACAAAATTGAACCATTAACAATATTTTATATCATTATCTGGTAATGTACACACTTGCACAAGTGGAATCCGAGCGCCCAGTACGGCGGCATGAATGGTCTTCCTATGAGGCTCGTGAGTTGAGACACGACTTGAGAAGGGGAAGGGCCCATCATCACCAGAAAGTCTAGCACTCCGCCCAAGGTGCGGTACGTTATAGCCGGAGATGGTTGGAGGACTATGTCTATTAAAACAGAAAGGGAAGAAAAAAAATGTAAGCTTCGAGCATTTTTTGATAGCTTTGTTATCAATAATTAAAGATCCTTATTATACACAAGAAAGACAGTAGAAAACTCACCCATAGCGTTCGAATTCAACAAGAGCATCCCATGACTTTTCCCATTTCTTTCCAACGCCAGATAGAAAGGATGAGTTCCATAGAGGCTTTTCTAAAATAACACCAAAGTTATAGTAAACGTGTTTATGTCTTATTATGTAACAAACATACTGACATTCTCGATGGGCGGCATGTCGCTGTTGAACAGGGTGAAGGTGTTCCAGTTGAAGTTGTTCATGAGCGGCGCCTGTTTTTCTCCCAAGCCGTACACGTGGTCCGTGGGCAGCACTGATGACAACTGAAGGAATTTCTCCGATAGTATCAAACCACCAATGTTCTGAGTGTCGACTCTGAAATATAACCAATATACAGACATTGTATTTGTTTGAGATCAGTATCACAATAATACGTTTTTTTTATGATGGTAATGCAAAGATCTGTAAACGAACAGCCTGAATACAAATGTAGAACAATTGTTAACGAGCACACATTAGTATTCTGTTATTTATATATATTTTTCTATTTCTTATAGTTTGTCCTACTTTAATCTATTTAATTCAAAAATATTCTGCCTTTATGGCATAAAGGTTATATGGGTATTTTTTAAATACATAAATAATGTCACAAAAAGAACTTTAATTTACGGTTTACCAATTCACACAATATTTATAACTAACATGGTAACGTTGTCGTCCGTCCTGATGACCTTGAACCCGACGGCGGTACTGTCCACCAGTACTCGGTACTGCAGACTGGTGACCCGACCCGACACCACCGGCACCTCAGGGTACGGGGGTTCGAATCTCTTGTTGGTCGCATCGGTTATCTGAACACACACATATATCACGGCTATGACAATTAATATCAGTTAGAATAATATAGGTATATTTTGAATTAATATGACTTATTAAAACTTGTTTTTAGAACATTCATCATCATAACGAAAATAAGAGAAAAAAGTTTGATAAAAAAAAATCTATAATAATCCATAGTACATCTAGTCTTTCAAAACACATTAAATAGTTGAAGCTGAACCACCTTAATCTGCAGTACATCATCGGCCAGGTAGTTGAAGGTCACCATGACAGTTCCCCACTGTCCAGGGTACCCTGTATCCAGTCCGTGAGCATAGTACACGGTCATGCTGTGCTTGTTCTCAGTGCTGTTCACGAAGCGGTAACTCGGATAGTGTTTAGGGTAGTAGCAGTATGGAGCACCCTGTATAGTGGTCGAGCCCCAACAACAGCCTGCATGGAGGAATGATTATGGCCTCTGTTCCATGTTCCATGTTCCAGATGACTGGATTACAACATGTTAAGACATAGATGATGATTGAAACCCACAAAAAATACTGGACATACATATATTTGTGTATGCTTATGGTTCTTTGTCAATGAAAGGACCTCAAGATATTGCATTATGGCCATACCAATACGTGAACAGCAACATTTTTGGATGCATTGAACAATTACAACTACACAACTCACAGAGATGTGTGATGTGATTTTATTTTATAGTTACCTACTTGAACATTATCATATTTTAGATCCTCATAAAATTTTTAATAATTTCTATATTTAAAGAAGGTGAGATGTATTTTAAAACTTTACATGACCAGAAATTGTGAAAAGTCATAGAAATCATGAGCGAAAACAGATCAATGAGAAATTGGAAACTATGCATATATAGTATGACAATGCCAACTATGGTTAGAGTATTGAATTTACTAACTGAGCTTTGAAACCGAAAAACATACCTCTTTTGGTACAAGCTTCTTCACTAGCGCCCCCCTGCGGATGACAGTCGAACCTCATGTTGTCTGATACATCACCACACTGATGATCCAAATCACTATAGTCACTTTTCTTATTATCCTTCTTATAAGCTGCTTCTGTGATGTTCTTGTTCTTGGTTGACAAGTTGTTGTGGTCATGGTAGCGATTTTCAGTTGGAATAATCTGAAGTGTTAAATCAAATAGCATAGGAGCGGAGGGTCCACAAGAAAAATTAACAGAAAGTGTCTGACAATATTTAGAGAATTGATGATGTTTACACATTTACATTACCTTCTCAATCACAGGTGACAGTGGTTTTTTTATGTCATCTGGATGAGCGCGTTCGTAGAGACGCCTGGGAAGAAATTATCAAGTTATAATAATAGCCAGATTAAAACATTTTTTAGTAACAGGATTAGATTCTAAAAGATATTTTGTTACCAGATTTTCATGAAATTTAATGTCTAAGAAGTCGTTGAAGAAAACCCAGAAACACTTAATATTCAGTGTCAATGTACAAGTTGTGGAAAGAATATGGATGTTCATGGAAAATATAAATTTAAACCTTCAGCTCTGTCATACAAAAATCTGACCATATACCAAAGCAAAGCTGGGTAACCTAGATTACATTGTTGGGGATAATTAATTTCATGATGAGATTCTATGATATTAAGATTGAGATTGAGATTCTATATATATTATTCCCAAAAAAGGGTTGATGTCAGGCAGGCGGCCGGTCGTAAAAACAATTAGCCAAAAACTATTCACAACATGTAAGGCAGACCTTGGCTAAAGCTGGGAAATTGCCAGGTAGAAGAAGAAGAAGATTCTATGATATTAAGAAAACACCATCTTCCAAGTCATTTGTAAAGGGACTTAAAACACAGAGCTAAAATTTCTAAGATACATCAATTCAAGATTCCCTAGAAATTATATTACCTGTAATGATCATCTCCCCAGCTGCCACTAAGAGCTCCACCCACCGCCCACCATGCGCCCACGCATAATGCGCAGAGCAAAGCTGTGGCTAGCATGCCAGGTAGCAAATTCCCTAGCTGTTCCCAGGTACGCGCTAACCAACCGCCACGCGGAGAGAAACGTTCATATCTTCAGAGAAAAAGTTTAATTTGTTACATATTAAATACAATTCATTGTTTAAAATTCATTCAAAAAACAAGACAACTTGATCAGCAAAAACAATTGTAACACAATATCCTCCTTATCCCTAAGTGAAAGGTCTGATTCCAGCCAACTGTTTTTTAGTTATACCAAATTATATTGTAAATACACTTAAGCATACAAAGCATGAGATTTTTTTCACATTTATATCAACAGAAAACCTAATTTAAATTGTGTATTAAATAACTGTAAATTTGAAGTCACAAAATTTCCATACAGATATCACATACTTACATTGTCTATGTTTTAGATAAAATAACTAAATTTCAAAATTTTTATTTCACTTATAAGCAATACTGTAAACTTTCCAGTAATGTTTGAAATATTCATAATTAGTTATGGACATATTTTTCAAACATTCATCATGAAACTTGTTTACTTGTTTCATCGTTATCTAGAATGTTAAGTGGCAATTAAAATGATAAATGGACATTATGATTGCAAACAAAATAATTATATCGGAGGAAACATCCACAATTGTGTCTGTTGTATTTACAGAGAGTCAAGTCCATGCTACAATTCTGTAACTTTTGTTCTCAATCCATAAACACTCCAATCTTAAACAATAAACCATTTATCTATTTTTTTTATCCAATCAACATTCAAACAAAGATTTCAAGGGTGCAGATTATATTTTTTAATTGAATATATAGATGTTGTAACAGTTCATGGAAACTAAGTATGTGTATTTTTTTTATTTGATATCTAGCCAAGTCTGTAAAAAACAAATAGGATAAGACCTGCATATTATTCTGGATAAAAATACTTTTTTATAGAAAATGGAAATTAATTATTATGAACTAAAATACCACATAGATTTAAGACATGTCAATAAAAAGAGTGAAAGTTTTGAATTAATCAAAACCATGTTGTAATATATTAATAAATAAAAAACAATAAGTATTATAATACCTTCACAAATAAATGAAACTTATGTTTTCAGATGTACCACACTTTTTTTAAAGTTTTAAACTACATGCTCTCAATGTTTTGGTTAGTATGCTGCAACCATGATCATGGGCAAACAAGAAAAAAAAAGTTTGTAATAATAAAAAATGTGTAGTACATCAGAAAATATTAGTTTTATTTAAATAATATTCTCAAAAGTCTTACATATTATTATATTTTTTTAGATTATACCTCAACATAGTCACTGAATCACAAACAAAGAAATGTTATATTGAATAATGTCTTAATAAAAACATTAAATGTGTACTTTTACTTAAGGTAACTAAATTATATCTCGACTGAGACATGAATCAAGAATTTATTTCAATGACAAAGAAATTGTATAGCAAATAAATATTAAGTGACAAAGTTCAATGAATGATGATAAATTTTGTTTAATGAAATTTAAACATTACACTGAACATACATCTAGGATTTGTTTTGGTTCAGGCCCCACTTTAAATTATCATGACTAATGTTAAAAATTAGAAATCCTTTGTTAGATGAAAAAGAGATCTTTAATTTTTTAAACGTGAAAATAACAAAGATTACCTGTGTTCCCTAGATTCCCCTTCATTTCTAGGTTTTGGTATAACACCACTGAATAATGGACCGCGGTTATTTTTATCGGTTCTACCGAATGGTGCAAAGGACAATTTTCTTTTGTACGACGCATTTTTGGGACCGTTTAAAGAGGTTTCAGTGTGCATCCCAATATCTCGAGTTGATGGTTCACCCGCCTCAGCAAAATTTGAAGCTTTGTCGGTTTCATAATGAAGTCGATAGTTTATATTATCATTTAAAGTCAATAGATCAGTACTCGTTCCTGGTGGCTTATCGCAAAAGTCTTCAAAAGATACTATTTCATAATCCTCATCTTCTTCACGACCCTTTTCAGGTTTATAAGGTATTTTAGGCATTATTATTTTTTGCGCAGTTAAATATTACATTCCATTCATTTTTGGATACGTCAATAACACCATCACCCCTTAAAATAATGAGCTATATTCAAGTAGATAATCATCAAACATGAAATGTCTTATTTATTTAATTGATATTTATATTTTGAATATATATTTAATACGTTTGTATTTGTCCGTAACAGGACAATGACAGATATATATTGTAGGTAACTTGTAGATTGTAGAAGCATAGACTATCTTGATCGTCTCAATGTTTTGGGTGTATTTTTTTTAAATAAAAGATAAGTATATTATCATATCTTTAGCTAATTCATATTTGAAAGTTAAATAAACAACATAAAAAAAAACAATTAAGCTATAAGGAGCTATCTATTTTATTATTAGTTATTTTTGTAAAAACGTGGGTAGACTTACAGAAGAATAAATTTGTTTAACGAAAGAATAGTCATTTGCGTGGACTTCATGGTGGAATGTTGAAATATTTTTTTTTGTTTATATTTTTTATCTCATATATTTAAATTAAAATGGATTGGAAAAGTGCAAAAATTCTATTAGCATCTACCGCTACTGTGGTTGTTGCTTCCCAAGTGGTTAAAAAGTTGTGTAATTACTTTTCCAACTCAAGAAAAAACACCCGGCCAGACGATGCAAGCGAGGACGTGAATAACGATGTTCTTAATATTAGAAATCGTGAAATTAATGACGTTATATTATTCTCGGATGACGTTGTACGACACACTATCAAAGTTCCACCTAATAAAGATGTTACTATATGTGAAAGTAGGGAACTAAACTGCTTCAAATTAATAAAGTATATAAAATCAGCACGTGAGACGTTGGACGTCTGCATGTATCTGATAACGAGTAGTGAAATAGCAGAACAAATTATAAGGTTGGGACAAAGACATGTGTTAGTAAGAATTGTCGTGGATAGTGACATGTCCAACACACCTCCATCTCAAATAAACAAGCTTAAAGAATATAGTAAGTTGGTTGCACTAAATAATTATATATAATTATATTGTTAGAATTTTTATAAATTTCATTTTAAAATTTTTAGGCTTTATTCAGGTGCAAACTAATAAAAAATCTATACTAATGCACCATAAGTTTTGCATCATTGACGGACCTAAAGCTATTAAAAGAAAGAATGTGTTAAAAGCTTGTGCTGAAAAATTAAATATCCATGCACAATTTGCTAAGTACAACGTAAAATCTCAAACAAAAGCTAAACCATGTAAGGGGTTCGTTATGTCCGGTTCCTTGAATTGGTCTACTCAAGCCATGGTGTCCAATCATGAAAGTGTTATCGTTACTTCTCATGTCAATATAGTTAACAAATTCGAGAAAGAGTTTGAAAGTTTATGGATTGAAGACGAACCGGTAAGTTAAGAATATAAATCGTATGTATAAGAAGTTTATCGCTTATGGCTTGTGATGATTATCTATTTTCTAATTATTAAATAAGTTTATTTTACGATTGCAGGCCCTGTTAGCAACACTGTGATTAATGCCAAAAAGTTTAAATAACAATAAAAAATATTCAAATATATTTATTTAAAATTATGGTAAGTTATTAATAAATATTATTTGCTTTTCAATAAATCGGGTTCTGTTTAGGATTTAATGTAGGATTTTTTCATATTCCAATTAAATATGTATTTTTATCAGAAATCCCTTCATTCTTTTCGTTCATTCATTGTAATGACAGGAGATCGTCTATGCCATAGACAATTCCATGTGCACTTCAATTCAATTTCGATCGATCATATGTTTTCTTTGTGTAGTTTTTCAGCCGATGATATTCGAATTGGTTATAAAAATATATTTTAAAAAACTGTACATGCTTTGGTCTGTGCGCCCGAGTAGTGAGTCAGGTCTCTAACGTGCGCGTTTACAGGGAAAAACATTTTTTTTATATATCGTATAAGTGCATTTACAAGTGCACGTGCTTGCAATTTTCAGTCAGTTTCTGAAGTTTCAGTCCAAAAGTGAACAATAGAACAAATCGTACAATTAGAAAAAGGCTGTATGGTTCGCTACACGTGCACCACTGTGTCAAAATATCTATTATTCGGGTGTCGAACGTGTTTTCAAGAGGTGTTATCATGAATGTAGGTCTGCATTTTGGTTATTTTCTTTATAAATCTCTTCTTGACCTTTTTTCACTTCTATAAAGAAATATATTAGGACGTACGTGAAAATGGCATGCAGGGATTTAAAAAAAATGTTATCCTTAAAACCCTATTTCTAGTAAAATCTGGTTTTCATAATAACAATCGCTCTATTTTATTTATAAGCAACAGTAATGATTTAATTTGTATTAAGTACAAGTTTAATATTTTATTTAATTATGTGTGGTCATTAATCTTCAGTATATTACTCATTGATTGTAATGTTTTTAGCAATTCTTCACATGTCATTTGTAATGATTGTGGTCTTTTCCATTCCATTCCTGTAATTAAGCAAGAGTTTGGTTATCTCAGTATGAGTGTATTGTATTGCATCCGCATGTAAATTTTTTTCTAGGTCAACCGATTCTCGGAACATGCTTTGAACAAGTCATGTAACTACTGTGATTCTTCACTTAGGAATTTCATTATGTCTGTGTAATGTGTTAAATATTTGGCTGTTACAGAATAATTGGGCACAAAAGTTAATAGAACCGATTTCTCAACAATCCTTCAATATCTTTTTTTTCTAAATACATAATAATTAGTCACCCCTTAATAGTGGTTAATCCGTTAATAATCATGTAGTTTCATGCTTGTATTGTAAGTGTTGAGAAGTTGATATATACAATGACATTAAATTAACCTCAACGTCTTTGTTTCAGATGAATGCGCTTATGATGCAACGCCACATGTGCAAGTGTAAGTTATGTGCTATGGGTGCAGTGCATCAAGAACATATCATAAACAAAAATGACAATTTTATAACGTGAAATAGTGTGCCATCATAGTCGCTGGCTATATGAAGTAATATGTGATTTTAAAATGTGCGCTTTGGATGCAGTGTTGGTTAATAGATGGCGTTGGGATCATTGCTATTTAAGTGAGAAATCTGCTACTGCTATTCGCCGCTAGATGGCGCTGGTAAGTTTTAGAATTTTTTTAACAGCGCTTCCTATTGTCAAATAGATAAAGCTTTCGTTATCCCATACCTCGATAGATGGCGCTTTAAAAAGGTGTTGGTTTTTTATATAAAATAAACATTAACACTACTTTATGACTAAGTATAACTCAAATTTTTGAAAAGTTCTCTCAATGATTAACAAGTGGTATAAACTTTAACCCAACATATTTTTGTTTCTATGTATTAATAGATGGCGCCACCAGGCTTGTTTTAGGTTCGAAACTGTTTTCACGTTACGTTCGTTGAATAATTAGTGACAATTGTTGAGCTACAATAAACCTTATCTATGATTAATATCCTACATTATCGATTAAAGACTTGTTTAGTAATTAATGCTTAATGTTACTTTGCAAACAAAATATAAAATAATAGCATATTATACAACAATCCAATAAGAAAATAAGACATTTAGGCATAAGTCTTTTGATCTTAATAGAAACGTCTCGAACATAAATTGAATGAATTGAATAATACAAGTAAGAACGGCTATTAGCACATTTTTTCGTAATACCTGTTTAATTTTATATAAAATACAATTTGATTTAATATCGCATAGAGATCTTTGTTCTTATTTCGTACACGATATGAAGCTCACTTCATAGCTAAACGATTCATGAAACCTTTATCACGAGATAGTAAAATTATCTTTGTACTATACTTTGTAGTTATATAATACAGATTTTATACGTTTTAATATAACAGATGATAACTTTATTATTTTCTCGAGAACCGTTCGATGTGTTTTCGTAAAATCAACTTACAATATAAACTTCTCGGTCACGCCTTCTTATAAGTGAGATATGTCTAATAGTAATTTTAATAACCCAGTTTCCATTTCGTATGATAGGACCAGTTCAGCGTTTACTCCTAATGAGACTTCCAAGGACTTCCAATATTATCGTCTTATCAAATAAATTACCATTTTGTGTCATCCTATTTTATTTTATCTGATTTTTTTTTATTACTTAATATAATCACTTTGAAAAAAATTATAGCAAACTTTATTTTGGAATCTTGACTGTTATTAGTTAATCAAGCAGTTTGACGCGTTTCGTAATAAATTTATTTTTTTACGATCTCTCCTTTTATAATGTCAACATAGTCGTAATATGAGGATGTTCCGTGTCTAATAAAATATATAAATATTTAATATACAAAACCGGGATATGTGACATTAGTATACAAACGTTATACCGAATGCCCGTATTACCAGAAGTTCCTATCATTGAATACAAACAACTCATTAGGTACTTTTTATGCGTATTTTGAATATTATCACAGTCTAGTGACGGGACTGGAGGCGATCGTAAAGATGTTATCAGGTGTCCCTATCACAGAACACCTTCTAAGTGATTACAATGCGTTTCATGCACTTCCTGAATTCAACTCGAAAAATATGTTTTAAATGAAACTAATATTTTATTATTGTAAAAAATCGTCTCGTCTGTCCGTGATCACGGTTGCTGAAAAGTAACCGAAACGTCTGGAGTATGTATGTAGTTACAATAATAAAGTACGCGTAGTGTAATCCGGAAAATATTAGTATCATTTCAATGAATACTCGCGAAAGTCTCAGGTCTCAAGATATGTTTTACGAAGACCAAGTATAAGAATATTGTATTCGTTTATGGTTATGGAATGTTATAATCATTGTAACATTTTATAGGACAATGATCTCTTATCATGTACCTATTTGATGTTTGTAGGTTGTGCGAATCAGATGTTAGACGTGTCCTAGGCTGTCTATAACTTACAATAAAATCTCTCCCGATACAATGTGTTCGTGTAACGAGTACAATTATAATAAAAATTGAGCATATCTGAAAACCAGCTGTGCGCCCCCGACCCCGCCTTGAGACGTGTGACTCACGAACGGTTTAAAATAATAAAATGTTATTATATTTACAAACAAAGCCGTGGTCGGGTTAACAACACCGGACGTGCCCAGGAATGGAAACCCTGGAAAGGAAGTAGGGAATAAAGCGGTACTGTGATAGGCGATAATACATACATGAGATTAATTATTCGAAGGCTGCCCGACGATTGTATGGAAACGCGGCCGCTCGCGTAAACAAACGATACGACTCGTAGTTTACAATATATATACATATACTATGACCCCGACGTAATTATGTTCGTGACAACTGACACTCGACTTGTATAGTACACACCACGCAGATATGACGTACAATGAAATTAACATCGATATATTTAGAGGTCCTCTTTAATATTAAAGGTGAGCGTTACGTCTGGTTGTACTGCAGTCTGCACTAGTCCTGCCACTCGGTGTAGTCCGTGTTTCAGTCTATGATTCCGTGTTGAATGCGCAGTTCTCGTTAACTCCCATTTAATCCGCATCATAAAGAACATAGAATGTTCTCTGTTGCATCGCTCGTAAAGCACGAAATTATTATACAATACGTTTTATTGCTTTGTATAGTAATGATAGGCGTTACTTTATATTCATATAATACAGCTATATAAGTAATTTACGAGCAATTTGTTTGAGTGCTTCCGAGAAGTGTATGGAGATCGGAGAGCCGACAGGATTTAAAACGCCGTACCCATTGTCGATGTTATTATTGATTTCTGTATAAAGAGCATCATCTGCATTTAGTTCTCAATGAGAAATGTTTCGATTCGAGTCTCCGATACCACTCGATGTCTTGCTGTATTGTCTGTGTGGAGTTGGTCCGCATTATGCAATTAGAGCGTATTTATATCTGTGATAGTTTTTGATTTACGAGCGAACACATCGTCGGTTATGTCACATTGTCCTCGAGCTCCGCCAGGTGCGTGTTCGCTCCATATTTCCGAGACTAGCTTTGTGAAAGATTCGGTTTCGTTGTACAATGGCTGTAAGATTTGCACAAAAACATCTTGCAAGTAAGGGGCGACGAGAAAAAAAAATATGCATAAATGCATTACGGGTGTGCAGCGTAGTGATGGATAGCATTATAGTTTTTATATATCGAGCGTTATAGCGCAGAGCTGCGTGATTTTTTTATTGGCGGGTTTTTTTTTTAATGTCAATGTGCTCGTAACGGTCGTATATTCCCAGACTGTTTGTCTGTGGTCGCGTGCCTCTTGATTGTTCTTATTGTTTTTTTTTTAAATATTAAATTTCACACGATCACCCCCGTGTGTGTACTAGTGTTTGACCAGCAATACGCTCGGCCTGAAAAAGGTTACCGAGTGTTCAATATTAAACTACCCGCCAGTTGTTATAATAGCGAATCTGTTTAAATCTACACACGTTATTATTGGAGTTTTAACATTAAATTGTGTTTTTAAAACGTGTATCGTTCTTAGGGATATGGAAATAAAATAATATGCTTAGATTGACACAGTGTGACGAAAAGAGGTGTTTCAAAACGGCTAGTTTAATTTTTATTACAAGTTTATATCATTTTCTCATCTGATATTATTTTCATTAATGAATGTGTCGTAACTAGTCTGGTTTTAAACTTTAAATGCAGAAACATTGCTAGTATTATCCACATTCCAACAATAGCTAACGTTTGATATGGTTTAGTAAAAATTCGCATTGTTGCCCGTCAATCCATAACAGAGTCGGTACGTTTGATCTCAACCGAATCAAGTAAGAATGTTTCGTTTTTAACAGCGTGTGCGAGCTGTTTTTAATTCGATGTTTAAAACTGTTTACTTTATCTTCGTAGTATTAATCTGAGATTCCGATTCCTAAGGATGAGTTCGTTTAGTTTTTGTTATTTATTAGCATTTTAGTTTTCTTCAGCATAATCATTATGTTGTGTAATGAGGTATCGATTGTTTAATGAGACATTATTTTAAGTAGAACTGCTTCTTTGAGCTCGTTTGTTATATTTCTATTCTTACATTGTATGTCCATGTGCATGTTTTGTATTTAATCATTACGATACACGTATGGTAGTCATCACACGGGGCGGTTACAGAATCTACCTCAATTTTATGTCGAGAATTGCGCGAGCCTCGTGTGTCTGGAGTTTTAACTGGCGTGACACTCAGATGGCCCCGCGGTGCCGACAAACTGTGTACATACATATATTGTAATATTTAACATTAGCAAATAAAAATAATGATAAGTAGTTCACGTGGGAATGAATCGCGTACAATATACATCTTTAAGAATACTTATTTAAATTCAATTCTTAAATATATA
>JAAAKD020000088.1:7612363-7623013 GCA_010014825.2 Danaus melanippus
AAATAAATTGGATCGTTTCACTTAGAATGAGATGTAAATTCAGTTTAGGCTTATCGTTACGGGATTAAGGATTTGAGATTTATTTACGTTATAATAAGAAAATATATTATTTAAAAAATGTCAACTGTGAAATAAGCTAATTAAAGAGATTGAGAGATAATGAATTAAAATAAGAGACAGAGGAAGTGACTCCTATTATTTATTCCGCTTCTGAATTTTAAGTCTATTTATTTAAAATTTTTAATTATTCTTTTATAATCATTTATGAATAAAAAATTTAAACTACAATACTTCACTTACTCTGTTTATATCTCTGTTTTAATGCACTACTTTATATTTTTTATTATAATTTTACAAAATTTGATCTTTTTGCACTTCAGTATTTAAAGCAATTAAACCGTAGTATTCATAATCAATCCAGTCATTGGAAAGTCATGCGTTATGTAAGGTAACAAGAAAATACGTGCGGAGAATGGATACGCGCTTGGTAGGTACATAACTCACTTGAGAAACGGTTAAAATCCACTAAATGTATAAAATAAAATTCTTATACATACTTTAAAAGTCCTGTGATAAGATGTAACTATAGAGGGAAATTAATTATGATAACCTTATTTAAGTTCATACTAGCAGTACGCAGTTTCAACAGATCTCATAACGTTATACGCTCAATGTAGTAGAAGACAGTCATGTTATATGTATGCAAATGTTTTCTCTAAATTTTGTTAAGGAACCACTTATAATTAAAAGAATAAGGAAAAGTCAAAGAAATAATGTAAACGTATTGTGTGACGATAGTCAAGGTTAGTTACAATATGGCTGACATAGTTCGTTCTGCATGTGCCAGATTAAAGATATGATTGGAATTCTGTGTTTAACGTAATTAATCGATTACTCGTGCCGTAATCGCGCCCAGCTACCGTTATTTCACTACCTGTAAATCTTATTTTTTAATGGATTTGATTTGTTCTCGCTCCTCAAATTTATCGATACTCTATTTGTAATAAATCTCCATCATACAATGTAATTGTGCTAGCACGCTGATCTGATTATTACAAGATATACGAGTAAGGACAACTCCGGGCCGATTACGCGGACAACGAGATTAGAATTATATTTTTTTAGTTTTATATATATATATGACTATTTATAGTAAACGGATGGCGACTGCGGAACACGTGGGAGGTAGTCATGAGTAAATGTTCTCCGAATATTTGTTTCAATGAATATGCACTGTAGTAGTATTGAGTCACAGTGTAAAGGACTCTTTAACAATAAGTGTTTGAAACACAAACCTATTATATACTTGTAAACCATAAAGCACATCCCGTGCTAGAAATGGAAGAACCTTCAGCATCGTAAAACGATAGGTTGACGACCTACATATATGAATTATTGATATGTAGTAAAGAATTCTCCGCTTGCTCGTAAAAAAAGCTCTATTTGGGATAGTTTCGGGATATCCCTGCATCATTTTAAGACAAAATCTTATTACTGACGCAGAAGTCTGAAGAAAAGGTCAAATAAGATTACGTACGGGACCAGAAAATAAAGGTTTTTTCTTAGCTCCGAGCTTTAGTCTTCGGAGAATCGAGTGAAATACTGTCTGCTGTGGAGATTACGTAAAAATAGAAGTCTTCACTGTATATTGTTTCGAGAGATTGATTATAACGCATATTATGTTTAAAGTTACTAGGTGTTGTATCGTGGAAGCGTTGTCCTTGACCGACTCCAAGGAGTGCTAGCCCTCTTGATACCAACCAAACCAGTTGAACAAGCCGACATCTGCATTCAAATAGCTAGCTGTCTAGAACAAGATGATTGCTTCGTTATTCATCATTAAAATGTATTTCGTAACAATCTGAACGTACTTCGTAATAAAAATTAGTATTAAAATAAATGTTATAGGCGATAATTCTGCTCAAGGTCCTTACGAGTATATGATGACGGACGATTACATCAGGTTAGAGGAGTACCTAACTATGATATATTTGATAGTAGCAGTTGAATTTGGCATGTTTCTGATGTTAGTCATGAGTTGATGACGGCACTAGTAACTCGCGTTTCCATATTAGATGTGTTTAACAGGGTTAGATAACTCTGATGATCCCCGCTGGAAGTTCACGGCCGGCATTCCTTTGACCTCAATTAGCCGAAATTGACATGTTTATGGTTACCCGGAAGTCTTGAAGTGGATAACTGGTCGGTGTGTTCCCTTCGTGGATTATAATTTAATAAATTAAATAGAGCGTTACGTTATATGTGACTTGTACGACAATTTTTGGCTAACGGTAAAATAATTTTTAAAAATTGAAAATTATAATTTTTCTTATATTATAATTCGTGACTACTTCATACATATGTTACTCAGACGATGAATCATAGCAGAACAATTTATACCTAATTATGACTAAGTGAAGTCTGAATGAGATCTTGTTTGATACTAAGAAGCCATAAAATGTTTAAAACTCAGCAATGCGACGATTCTTCTTCGGAATTCCCCCCTTGAAGGCATGGCGTTTATGTCATTGATATTTATATCTAAGTGATTGTTATACCATCAGCTATCGGTATATCGGAGGAGATTTTCAAACATTTACCAACTGTAACGCGTTTATTAAATTACCTTTTATAAAAAAATATTAATATAAATTTGAATCTGTTTCGAGTGAATTATATTGTTGGGGTCCATGTAGCAACTAATGATTAATCGTTTAATACGACTGGAGTTGTAAATTTATTATGATTGTTTTTTATTCTGTTATATTGGAAAGCCGTCTTTTGATATTAACATCCGCGTCTTTACTGTTCCTACGGTAAATATTTATTATTGGTATTTATACGAATCGAATAGCCGAAGAATAAACGGCTAGCTAACTGAATCTTTTGAATTATCTCTCCACCTCGGGACTTAAATATTTTATATCAATCTGTAAAATTAATTATAGAGACGTGTTGTACATCACCAGTTCCCTTGAGTCAATGTCTCGACGGTGGTTTTCATATGATATCATAACTCCTTGTTATATTAGATTTTATTCGTACATTGGAATAATGATCATAGGCTTTTAATAACTCTTACATATGTCCATTTTAATGTAACATTTAAATTATTGTAACGTGTTAAATTTTGAATTACGTGGTTCATGAATGTTCAATGAAGGAAGGTCTAAAGATGAAGTACCCAAATTAATAAGAGAGTTAAAGCATGGAGCTAGTAGTCTAGATTTCAAATACGTTGTAAATATTTAACGATCTTTCGCATATAACTTTTGTTCTTTGTCAGCTATCAAACGACGAACATATGATGTATTTTATATTGTTTATATGTGTCAGTGTTGTAGTTCATTCATGAGTTGTAAAGAGTCGCTATCTCCTTACATCATTATCACGTGTTATCTAGGGTCGTCCTTCACGGAACAGAGGTTATCGATACTGACGAATGTCGACAGTCGATAAAGTCACATGGAAAAATTAAGAATATCAAAATTTGGTATGTATAAAGTTTGTAAGAGTCCCCCCAGCGCGTCGTTAATGAATTCAAATTGATTTTAAATTAATTCAAAATGTCTATTTCACTATACCAATGGACTTAAATCATAATCGAAATGTTTTGAATCATAGGTTTTTTGGTCCGGAGTCCCGTAATCGCTTCCCTTTATACTTTTTATGTCCCGACAACGCATCCCAAATAAATTAAAAACCCATCAATGCGTTTTTGTTCACTATTTTTGTTACTGGTCCAGTATGACGTTGACCGACAGTTGGCGACACTGTTGTTTTTTTTTTTTATAACCCGTTGTGTTACAATATTATGTTGCCCTGGTGTACGTATCGATGTTTATCTCATATAATAAGCAACCAAATCATATAATGTTTATATTATCTGATGCTTTATCTATTTCCGGATTTTTGCTTTCAAATTCTCTTTGTAAATTTCCTATATATTTTTTCTACATTTTAAAAAAAGGTTTCAAAGTATGGATGCGGTCTTCACAATTTAACGTTGAGTATTTCACACTATTCAGGAGCAATTTCTTTTGCAATCTTGTAAGAAACCACAACTATTATACGTGTTTCCCTTCTTGATCGAGACCCCGGCTACAAGATCGAAATAATACCCAATTATAATATTAAATCGTATAAAATTATCTATGGGACGTAATATTTATTTACCTATAAATCATTTTGTAGGATGTTACACCTTTAGTGGATAAAACTATTTGTTATCTCCCATCTTATATTGTAAATGGCAGGTGCGACCTTCTTTTATAGTAACCTTGTATATTCAGAATGAGTGTTATCACCGGGATCTAGGGGGAAAAGGAACCGATGTTTTAATTGGCCTTAATTTACCTGTATATATGCTACTAATGACACGAGCGAGCCTCGTGATATATTTATGTCAATATGTCTAAAACGAAAACCTTCTCTTCAATTATAATTTTGTGAATGCCCAAGGAACAAATGTGTGAGGGTAGAATATAAATTGAGTCTCCAAATGAAACTTACTCCGAGCAAGCAATCGAATTGTGTACGATGTCTCTTTTTACTCAAACACCTCCAGGAATAGTTTGAGAATTAACCAATAAAACAACTTCCCTAAATGTAGCCCTAGATTTCAAGTTATTTTTAGGCTATACTAGAACATTTTGATTATTCAAATTGACACATCAATGGATCTTAATTCGGCATTTTGAAAATAATTCTAAGTAAAAAAAGGACCTTTTAAAAAATGATCCAGCCAAATTTAACAGATTTTAGTGTTAACCATAATATTCATATAGATGAACATCTAAATACCATTAGGTATTCTAAAAAACAAAATAGCCGTTACATTTAAGGGGTCGTATGTGCGTTGCGCAAAAATTTATGTGGTATTTTATTCCAATCACCATAAACGGCTGTGAGTCAGTCGTGTGTCGTCATAAAGTTGACGATTTTCATGACGTCACGCTAGTTTGGGAGACCCGAGTATTCAAACCCCAGGACACGAGGGGGTTTTATTAGAATTTTATTGTTTTATACTTTGCCATTTCTAATACCAAGCTTTATTTCTCTCTTTATATAATTCAGTATGGAGTAAAGGGTTTCCGTCATACAAAGCCGCTGAACATTAATTTTAACAATCTATATGATAATTGGAACAGCTTTTGATATTCGTAAGAACGGAAACAATCGATATCGGCTGTTAAATTTAAATAGTCGATTATTTAGCGTCAGCTTTGATGAGTTAAACGGAGTTAAAACGATAATTATTTAACCGCGTTATCAAACTGTAGTGTTACAAGTTGGCCAAGTTATTATAACCTTCTAATATCGGTGCTGGAGGAGTTCTAAAACTTGAAAGTAGTTCATAATGAAGACGCCGACTCCGGACGTATTATTAATTTACTCGGTTTATTCATTGTTCGTAATACAATACGATTTTAGTGTATGGTAGGACTTGTTAGGGAGATTTCTTGGTCTTTAACGTTGGGTTTATAAAATTTTAGTATGTTATTTAAAATTCTGATTTAATATTCTGTTACAATGGTACTTTTGTTTTAACAGTGGTGACTCTGTGCAACTATAGATTTAGTTATAAGTTATATCTTGTATATATTTCACGGTACAAATTCGTATATTCACATACAAGCCATCTGTTATAATAAATCACTCTTAAAACATTCCTGTCACATATAAATCTTATGAATAATATGTAAGTGTATAAAATATTCGTTCATAACTTGGAGTCTCTTAAAAAGGAGCAAATGTTAACTATGTAGTAATAAAACCGGATGATTGTAGCGCCATCTGCCGTCCGGCTTGGGGTAGGTTGGGAATTGTTACAAACAACGAGACGGAACCACATATATTTGCTAACACACTGTTGCTAACTGGTTCACTGTTGCGAAAGGTTGGCGATTTCTTATTCTCGAGGGTCTTTAAGTACCCTTACTCTCTCTCCACGTATTACAGTGTTATCTTTGAGAATATAGGATGATTAAAGAATTGTATTAAATAAATTACCCTACTTATTAAATAATTGTTTAGTATTCGTTAGTATAAATTCATCTATGTGATTAGAGAACCGGTAGTAGTCTAAATTCTTCTTTCAACAGTCTATATGTCTATGTTCAACTATTGGAGGAACGGAAACACATTCTACTCTGACTGTGCGAATCAGGTCACCGCCCAGTGACTCATGACCTGATAGGTTGGCGCAAATTCCTTATACTTTGTCCCTATTAATGGTCTTTTAACATTTTTTTCTATGCTGACAAAGGACGTACATATTCAAGATTTCTTTGAAAGAATTCTATGTATAAGTAATAATATTATTAATGCTTTAGTACTATTGGATCTGTTATACAGATGACTCGTAGAATATTCCAAATTACCACAGATCGCTATAAGTAATGTTTATATTAAACATGTATTATGGAAGTTCTGTAACTAATGATATAATTTTATCATTTAATTTTACATCATTTGTTTGTTTTGACTGTCTCCTTAGCAAATAACCAAAACACATTCCCATTACAAATTGTCACAATTAATTGCCAATTTTTTCAATAACTGGGACGTGTGAAGTCGTGATTCATGTTCAGTAACAGAGCGTCGGAGTCCTTTTATTCTCATATGTCAATAAAAGCGCATTCACAGCACATTTCATTCACGCCGATCGATAATTCATAAAGTTTTGTGCAATTTCAACGTAAATACATTATGCATAATAAAATAGCATCTCTCTCGTGGCCGGGTGCGTTTTGCAAAACTAGTCCGAACGCTTTTGTGTCTGTAGAAAGGCTAGATTCTCTCCGCTCGGTATGTGGTACATAAATCAAAGAGCACGACTCAACCTTGATGTTTCGATGTGTTCGTCGTCTTCACCTGCCCGGTTCCATATTAACCGGACGAGGTGAGGATGTCCACACAACTCGATACCGTCTCCGGACACCGTCGTCCCTCAAAGGTGACCCGCCGTATTGCCTCCTCTTCGTATACTTATATATCATCCCTTGTGATCTATGGTCTAGGGTCGTTTTTCGCTTGTCTCTCGCCACCGGATGGGAAGCCGAGATGCTGTGTAATTCGGCCGTACAATACAGCAATAATAATCGCGGCTCGTTCGTAATTGCGACGACATCCGTCGAACGAGATGTACTATATACGAGTATACACGAGACATGTCCGTGTGAAAGTTTGAGAGGCCCGCGACCACGGCTTCTTATCAGAACCTGTTCCCTGCATTTTAGATATATCGGCTTTCTTCACGGGCTGATACTTAAATAACTGTCTCGAGCGCTTTTTATAACAGTTTAAATTTAACTTGACCTCTTCTACATTCAGCTTGTTGCTAGGCACGCGATATGTATATATATTAATGTAATATATGCGACTTCATAATATCAATGTCACTATTGAATTTTTAATAAAAGGATACTTTACACAGAAAAATAAATATATGGAAGTGATAATCGTACTCATAGGCCGGTAGGTCTGTGAGTCCCGTTGGAACCTTTTTGTTGTTCACAGTATATCGCTATTACTATTCATCTGATGATACATTCTTGCCACAATGTAAATCAGCGTAGCTATAATCTTTTCAAATATATGCAAAATGTATTTTTGTTAGGAGCGGAAGTGTTTTGTCAGGAGTCATCTTGTGGTCAGTATATTTTGATAGGCGTTAATCTTTTAACAAATGTCGATAGATAAATTTTAACTCCAGTCTTGTTTATTATACTGACAGAACCGATGTATACTTTACGCAAGCTCAGGTAAAATTAAATACAAAGATACCTTTCTAGGAAACGATTACAATTGCAGAGTCGGTTCCAATGTATACATAGAAGATTATGAAAAGGTCTGTTAAATTTCTTAGATATTCTCAAAGATAAAAAAGATATATCGCGTTCTATGCAGGCGTGGGATCAAAATTGAATTAAAAACCGGATATCCTTTTATAATGTTACACTTGAAATTGTTAAAAAAGGATGTCAGAGAATTCGGGAATACAATCCTTCACTATTATTACAGAAGACTTATTGTCGCTAGAAATATTTATTTAACATTTCTCTCAGTTATTTAGTAATATGATCGTAGAATAAAAATATCTTAATATTGCATTTGATAGGCTTTATATAGTGTACATGGAGTAAAATGTTCTAATTATTCACAATCAATTCTCGATGAACTTGTTTTACGAAATGTCTGGTCGTTTCTAAAGAACCGCGGCTTTCATTCATGATGAGAGAAAAAACTAATAAGCGGCTACAAAAACTTAACCTTTTTTTGTTGTTCGTCTATCAGCCGCGGGTCCGTATGGCGGACTAAGATGTAAGATTCAATCACGAACGAGTGCTTCTCAGAAGACGCAGTTTTTTTTTTGCTAGTTTTATAGATTTAGGGCTCCACAGGACCTGTTCTGAAACCGCAACCAACCGACTAATATAGAAAACGAACCTTAAAACTATGGCAGTAGAATCTTCTTCCGAATAAACATAAATGTTTATTTAGTTAGTTCCCATAGTTTATTTTAGTCGTTTGTTACGGAGATGATAACGTGGTTGTGAAATTATATTATCCGATGGGAAACTGAATTCGACCACAAAATGGTAGGAATATAGAAAGGATTCAATTTCAAGGAGCACCAGAAGTTTGAGGTCGTCGGGAGACAAGCGAGTAGTTTACAAATTTTCACCTCGTATTATTATTAACACAATTATTTGTTGTTA
The DNA here is from genome assembly GCA_010014825.2 of Danaus melanippus. Taxonomy (NCBI): domain Eukaryota; kingdom Metazoa; phylum Arthropoda; class Insecta; order Lepidoptera; family Nymphalidae; genus Danaus; species Danaus melanippus. The sequence continues at coordinate 7,621,087 of JAAAKD020000088.1, forward strand.
ATAAGAACTGTACGGTCTTTTTCATTGCTCAATTTTTCATTTACGTCCTTATTATAGTATAAAAATAACATATCGTAAAATGACCGCAAAAGGTAAAATGCGATTTTAATGCTTATTTTATACATAAAAAAAAAATAACTAACTCGATATGTAATAAATGTGAAGCGAAGTATTTAATAAGATAATAAAATAAGTAGTTAAAGACCTTATTGAAAATATCATATGACATCTATCAAGAACTCCTCGCCTCGTATATAGTTCACGTTTCTCAATGTTTTTTGGACGGCATCCACTCAGAGCTCGTGACGTGATATTTTTTCTGAACCATCCTACTCTGAACGATCTGAAGGGGGAGTTCATACATATATTTCTATTTTAGTTTCCATTACGATGTTCTCTATCCGTTTAGACCAGCTAACCGGCGTCCTACTACTGACTCTCACCAGTTATCATTGACTTGTTCATTAATGTATCTATATAAGTTATGTTTGTTTTCGCATTTCGGGCGTTAAGTGTACGTTTTTTGTATGATGACTAAGATTTATTACATTTTTTTTCTCTCTCCAAAGACCACCTCAGTATGACGCTCGATGATTGAAGTCCTCGGAGAGCGGAGAGCATGTGTCTTTTATGAATGAAATGTCCGCTTATTTTGTCGAGTTTTCTGATTTCTGGGAAATGAGCTAACGGTTGTAGTATCATCATTATTACAATGGATGTTTTTGTAACGTTTCTTACTTCGGTTGGACGATTCGTCGGTTTAATATTTAATTTAAAAAGTGCATTGTAAAAAAAATGTATACATTTTATTAAGACGAACAAAAGGGTCGACGATCTCATTAAAGATCATATACTTTATTAATTCTTATAATAATACTTTGATTTTGTTTTAATAAAGGGAACGGATTTTAAATATAATATTCGAGCAAGTGTATTCAAAGACATGTTTGTACTTAAGAATGTTGTTTGACGGTATCGTCCGTTAATAATAAATAAATTTATATAAATTAGTAATTCCCGTGTACACGCTTAGTAATTACAGAAAGATCACTAATAAAAGACGGGAAATAAGGCTAGTCTTACTTTATATTGAACTTGGTTTCACACTATCTCTGACCATAGTTACTATATTGTGAGTTATAAGGCTCGTATTCATGAGAGTAGGTAAAGAGAATATTTTAACCGACTAAGTGGTTCCTCTTTGAGAGTGTAGCTCATTGTTACAAATCGTTGTTCATAAAATTTAGGTATTTGATAATTTTTATCCATAGAACAAATGTGAAACAAGGTAAGCTTATGTCTATACAAGAATAGCTATTCACATATACTATGAAATTATGTCATTCTCATTTCAAGGTCCTCTGTATATTAGACGTGGTCCATGTATGTCAGATTTCAGCGTAAGAGAAAAATCATTAATATAATAACAGAGTTTAATTCAACAATGGCTGGAATCGCTCGTTATAAATAATTTACAAAGTTAAATTGTAAAAATAAGTTGAAATGTAACAATTTGTGTTCGATGACAATGAATGAAGTGATTCTATAATACTATAAACATTATAACGTCCTCACGTCGTTATGTGAAGCACCACCGTGACCACCGTGACGGTAACTCTAACCATCGGTTCGTGTGTCAATAGCCACTGTTCCGACATCCTCTGTGTCAACCCTGGCGCTCGTCACTCCACTGATGGTTGTAATTTGTTTCGTAATACGCCTGTGTAATTTGTTTAAAAGTTGTGTTGTTCCACTCATTATATTCTTATTTATTTGTATGTACTTATATGTATAAGGGTTGCCACACTCTAACATATTGTGAATGGAGACACTGTGAGTTTGACAAAGTAAAATGTATTTCGAAACACTTGTGTCACCATGGCAGGTCATGGGAAATAACGCAATAAAATCGATGTTGACAAAATTA